>PVKN010008370.1:0-25247 GCA_004027915.1 Capromys pilorides
GGGACACCTTGCTATAATAGCCTTAGCAGATGAAGACCATGCTGGATCTGTCTCCTCCAAGTATGGTCTGTGGTTTGGGGCCAGTGTATGAATGACTTGTTGGTAGGTAATGTAAGATGAGTACTAAAACTGAGAGCAAGACTCAAAGTATTGTTTCAAAAGCAACTTAAGTGATTTATGTCCCTTCATTTGAAAAATATAACATTGAGACAATATCTCATATGCTTTTAAACTTTTCTTTTTCCTATTCATTTCTTTTTATTGTATTTTACAAATGTATTACTTTGGGCTGGATTAGGAAAAAAACATTTGGTTCGTCATTATGGTCTCAGGTTCTGAAGGAAGTTGGTTCCCCAGTTTCCCTCCATGTTCTGAATATGAGACATGATTAAAATCTGTGATCTCATATATTCCCCAAAGAGTTAAAGCTAGCACACTGCAGAGATACCTGTGTATCCATGTTTACTGGAGTCCAATACAGAAGAGATGAATGTGTACAGGAAATATGTGGTGTGTACACACAATGGAGCATTATTGAACCAGTAAGAGGAACAATATCATGTCATTTGCAGGAAAATTATGGAATTGGACACCATAACATGAAGTGAAATAAGCAGGACTTAGATAAATAACACATGATTTTTGCCATATGTGAAGTCTTAAATAAAAGTAGGGTAAGGAAGGGTGATATAAAATGTAAAGAGTATTAGAGAAGAAGGGAACAAGGTGGGGGATGGAGGGGAAGAGGAGATGAGAAGGGTGAAAATGATCCAAAATGTTATATACATGTATGAACTGCCACATTGTAACTAATATGCACAGAAAAGCAAACCAAAACTGAAGCTCCTGTGATCTCTGAACTGAACTGATGTAAATTCTAGAGATCCAAGATAAATAGTTTTGCATCTTCTCTTCTCAAGCAATGGCCTGGAATTTGATGATCTTAGATCCTATGTTATATTATCTTACCCTTATCTTGGAAAAGCATCACGTGAGGATAAGAGCTAGATTAGTTTTTTATAAATCAGATATTTCAAGGCCATCCCAGTCTGAAAGCAGCACATAGTGTTAGAGAGCATCTGTACCACTATTGGCTAGAACTGTGTCACATGATTTTTGATCTACAACAGATTCTTTGTAAAAGGAAGATATTTTTAGCTAGGTTCAATGAGTATGAGGGTTTTTTTTTCCTTCTTTAAGATTTATTTATTTATTTGTTCGTACCAGGTCTTGCTACGCAGTGAGACTCATAGTGATCCCCCTATATCAAACCTTCCCAGTGCTGGAATTACAGACCTGAGACACAATGCCCATATCCCATGGGGCTGGCATGGCATGTGATGCAGGGGATTGAACCTGGGTCCTTGCGCTTGTCAGATAGGTGCTTAGACTGCCAAGGCATCTCCCCTGCTCAATGAGTTCTAGTTTTAAGGAAGGAGAGAATAGCTATTGAGAAGGCAGCTAACTCTCTCCATGATGGAGAGTAATTAATTGAAGACTGATGCTTCCAATTTAAAAAGTGTGTGGCTTAGCCTGAGTTCAGAGACATTCTCCTTCCCAGATGATCTTCTTATAGAGCATATAAGGTGACTGAGAATAAAAAACAAGAATCCATAGCTGGGCATGGTGACACATGCCTGTAATCCCAGCACTAGGGAGGCTGAGGCAAGTGGATCAGTGTGAGTTCGAGACCAGCTTGGGCTACAAAAGTGAGCTCAAGGCCAGCCTGAACTGCATAGTGAGATCCTGTCTCAAAAAGACAAAAAAAAAAAAAAAAAAAAAAAAAATCCATGAGTCAATATAAATCTCTTCATGGAAATCAGACTACAGCAGGAAAAGACCTCTGAAGACTTCTGCATCTCTGCGTAAAAGTTTATTCTCCTTATCTTTGGCTTTTAGCAGTTTTTATCAGTGTGTGTCTAGGTGTGGTTTTCATTGCATTTGTCCTAAATGTGGTTTGTAGAGCTTCCTGAATATGTGACTGTCTTCCATCGGTAGTAGAAAAATTTCACCAAGTAGTTCCTCTGTTGCTTCTCTTTCCTTTCTGTCTGGGACTCCACTTGCACAGGCTGTAAGTCCTTTTACATTGTTCTATGGGGCTCTTCCACTGTTAACCATTTTCCCCTTTCCTCTTTTAAGCTGCAGTATGCCTATGTTCTACTAGGCAGCCTCTTTCCGTTCCCTGGTACTTTGTTCTGTGTTAACCATTCTGGCAGGAATCTTTATTGTATTTATCTAATCTAACTCCAAATCTTTAGAGACTAATTTCAGCTAGGGTATCCTTTGTTTCTAAATTTTATATTTGTGTTTTTCTTACTAGATTTCAATTCTTTGTCGTAATTTTCCACCTTGCTGTCTATGTTCTTTTATTTGAATTTTTGTTAGGACATATTTTAGTACATAATGATTCACTTCTTGTGAGGTACCTGAATATAACATATTTTGATTTTTTCATCCCCATGTCTTCCTCTTTCCTTCCATGGCTTGGTTTCTTTCTCTTTTGTAAATGAGCTCCTTATTTTCTGAACATATTAACAAGTATTTTTTATTTTTATTTTTTAGGGAAGAATCTACAGGGTGTTCAGGATCTCACAACTAGATAGGACTTGTAGTGGTCCACCTGTTTACAGCCTCCCAGGAGCTGGGATTACAGGGGCAAGCCACCATGCCCAGTGTCAATTGCCATCTCAACATGCCCCTGGGGGCTGGGCCAGCACGGCAGATGAGGGATCGAACCCCCAGTCCCTGCACCTGCTTGTAGTGCTTTAATCCGCTGAGCTATTTGGCTGGTCCCCAACATGTATTTTAAAGACTTACTGTAGTGTGGGTATGATTTATTTCCTTTCTCTCTCTTTTTTTTAATAAACACATAGTTTTATTTTTTCATGTGTTTATTTTTTAATTTAATGCCAGATATTGCATATGACTGATTATAAGGTTTTGGCGATGATATCTTCCTCTAAAGATAGTACCAGATTTACTTTTTATATTAGTTCTTTGTTGCTGGGACAAAATGCCCAACATATGCAACTTAAAAGAGGAAAGATTCATTTTGGCTTACAGTGTCAGGGGTTTTGTTCCACGGTTAGCTGGTGGTGGAAAAGCAGCAGTGGAAAGCTGTCTGGCTCATGACAGCCGCTGGGGAAAAGCCAGAGCGCAGGAGGAAGAGCCAGAGAAGAGGCATGCCCATTAACAGTATGCTCCCAGGGACCCATTTCCTCCAATAAGTCCTGTTTTCTAATGGTCATTCAGCTAATGAGAGTGGAGTAATTGGTAAGGTCAACACTGTCAGGATTCAGCCATCTCTTTCAGCCCCACCTGAATTAGGCATCAAGTCTTCAATGAGATATCTTTGGGGGCTGTCTCAAGTTTAAATCACAGCACTTTCTATTCTAGTGGCAGGCACTGTAAGCACAGATCATCTAGATGTGATCAGTCCATGTGAGGATCATTGTAATTCTGATGACTTACTCAGAGTGAAACATTTCAGAGCTCCAAATTCCAAAGTTCATATGTCTAGCACTTCAAGAAGAACAGAGCCTCATGTAGCCTTTTGGTATCCTGTTTAGCTTCCAGTATTCTGAACCCTTTAGTCCCCTTTTCTTTGACCTGAAAAATTGGCCTACAACTGGAGGAGAAACATGGCAAGGAATATTATGATCACATCAGTACGCTGCTTTGCTTTGTGGATCCTGATCCTTCAAGTCTTGCCACCTTGCCTGATTTCCCATAGGTTCAAATAGCTACTTTAGATGAAAATTCAACCTTTATAGTTTGTCCAAGAGAAAGTTTGTTTCATGCAAGCTGTGCCACCATCGACGGAAGCTGAAATTTCACACTTCTTTTTATCTTTTCACTGGGATCAGTAGGCACCAGTTTTCTGCCATTAAACTGCAGAAAACAGATTTTAAAGGACTATACATACAGGAGACCCTCTCCATATACTGGGGTTGAGGGAGGTCCTATTCCATAGTGGTTTTACTTTAGGAGAGGAGGTTTGACTAGAGCCTGGGACCAGATCTTGCCAAAGAAATAGTCACTCCAAATTGCCATTCTTTGTGTCCTTGTGTCATGGAAAATGGTGGGAATTTTCAAGAATCATGATCGGGATTATAATTCAGGGCACGGTTTCTGTGGAGGATAGAGTCTTACAGTCAGGTGGGTGTTCCATGGACACCCAAGTCACTACTGAGTCAGAAAAATTTCACTGTATACCTGCCAACTCAATGTGGAAAGAGCCAACTCAGTGTGAAAACATCCACCTCTGCCCCACACCACAATCTAAACAAGAACGTCAGAAGTTTTTTTTTTTGTTTTTTTTTTAAATGACTTCCTTTGTGAAGTTGAGTAACTCTTGAGCTCAGGAACCTAAACTCAGTCTGCTCCTTTAAGATCGGTAATTCAGTGACACTGCAGATGAGGTGGTTTGCTTTAGGCTTCTGCAGTGTTCTTTTATTGACAATTATTATGGGAAAATGTTTCACAATGTAATCTATTTATAACACAGTTCCTATGAAAGATGTGGATTTCACTTGTTAAACCTATTAATTTGGGAAGCTAAAGATTTGCAAAAGGAAATGAGATCCCTTTGGAGAAAATTGTGCATCTTCTGAAATTGTTTTTCTCATAATCATTTAAATAAGGCATTTGAGAATGCTGCATCTTTTAGCTGTAGCTGTATAAATGGAATAAAGTGAAAAAAGCACATTTAAAAAATCTGTTTCCTATAAGCTTCTAGTGCCTACATAAATAAATAAAAAATGCTAGATGTGATAAAAATATGGTGAAGATTTCAATTAAAAATGTTCATCACAGTAAGACACATTGCCATTAATTACTCTCAAAATACTGTTTCCTTTGAGCACACCTAGCCCATCATTCCTGCTCTTTCTGCAGCACTTCTGCAAGTCCTTTTCCATGAGTGTCTTTAGTTGAGCTGATGTGGCAGCCTAAGCATCCCGAACTGATTAAAAATGTTTAATATTTATGTGAGACTGGGCATGGTGGAATAGGCCTCTAATCCCAGTGGTTGGAAGGTTGAAAACAGAAAGATCACTATGAGTTCAACCTGTGTAGTGAGAGCCTACAGACCCTGTACTAAATACATAAAACAAGAAAGCAAGCAAACAATCAATCAATCAATCAATCAATCAATCAAACAAACAAACAAATATTTATGCTGCATTATCATTTGGACTCTGTGAAGAGCCAGAAGTCTCAGACTGCCAGAGCTGTTGAGTAGAGTGGTTGAGGACACTATGATGGTTTAATTTGACTGAAATTGCTTTGCATGTCTTTAATTGATTCATTACTTTCAAGTAGCCTCAAAAAGACTCATGAAAGTGCATGTTTAGAATTGCTTCAGAAAGCAGCAAGAGCAAGAATGATGGGATGTGTGTTTGACATGCAAAGAAGTGTTCTGAATTAATGGCAATTTATCTTTTACTAGAAGAAAATTTTAAATTTAAATTCTCACCATAGTTTGTGATCACACTTAATACATTCTACAAACAATAAAGGAAAACAAGTTTTAGAGACATGGAGGCCAATGACTTTGAGTTTAACTACAGGAATAATCTAGGGCAACCTTGGATTTTCTGTGGGAATTGTCATGCAAAGCTCCTGAGGCTTCTGGGTTCTGATATTACCCACTGGGAAACCTTAGGGATATGCTCTCTTTGAAAGTAATCTGTGCTGATGCACTTTGTTTGAGAGGGGAATAGTTTAACCATGCCTGTCTGAGGGAAGAACATTTTGTCTTATCTCCTACACATGTTGTAACAGAGATAAATCAGAGCAGAGGTATAGATAGGCTTCTGGTACAAGCTTCCTAGGGTTGGCTGTGTCTGAAAAGGTCTACATATTGGCTAGCTTAAATTACAGAAATGTGTTGTCTCACGGCTCTGGGGCCTAAACTCCAAGGTCAAATCATCAGCATACTTGGTTTCTTCCCAAGTCTAGGAAGTAGAACCTGTTCCAGTGTCTTGCCTAGCTTCAGGCTGTTGGCAACCTCTGGCAGTCCTAAACTACTTTTTTTGTGCCAGGGAACAAACTCAGGACTTTGCACATGCCAGGCTGGCACTTTAGCTGGTGAGCTATCTCCTCAGCCCCTCTGACATTCCTTGAGTCGAAGATTGATCATTTCATCTGCTATTTTTGTCTTCATGTGTTACAGTCCTTGGTATATGAGGAAACTTCTCCTTTTATAAAGCTACTAATGATACAGGATGAAGAGACACCCTACTCTGACTCAATTTCATCTTAACTAGTCACATTGTAGTCCCTTAGTTCAAAATAGGTCACAGTTTCAGGTGCTGGAGGCTAAAACTCCATATATGACTTTTTATGTGGAGGGAGAACCAACTGAATTCTTGTCAGGTCTGGTAATTTGAGACACCCCAACTCTACTTCTAAGCACCAAGCCCTACACAAACAAGTTAAGAATCTGATGTAGGAGCTCACTTCACCTCATTATCAGAGTGCACGCTTTTGTTATCAGACCATTCCTGCACCAGGAGTGTTCACCTGTTATGCAGCAAAGGAATCTTGAAGGCTACAGCTTCCTGTACTGAGGAGCCCTTTACCAGGTGTGCACAATTGTGTTGATTGATCTGTTTTTAGAAACTCCTGTTTTATAGCCATTCATTTCCAATCTGGTAATCAGGATGATTAAAGTTTGACAAGCATTAAAAAGGAAATAATAACTCTTCTGTCACATTTTAACTAGAGAAGAAAGCTGACAGCCTCCAGAGGGAGGCATGACGGATATTAAAAAAAAAAAAAAAGTTGAAATAACAATGGGCATTTGGAAGTCACTTGTTAAAATAATTAGTGATAAACTTTGAATCTCAAATAATCTCCCTATTTTTAGCTTGATTATTATGAATAAGTACCTTAAAGTGATGCATGGGTATTGATTTTGACTTTTTTTTTGTTTGTTTCTAAGTTTCAGCTCCTCCAAGTTTAGCTAATTGTCTAATCTCTTTATTCTGATTATTCTCAAATGAGAACAATTCTGTCCCTTTGGTGATATTTGGTAATCTCTGCAGACATTTTTGTTGTCACAATTTAGGGTTGATATTGGTAACCTGTAGGTAAAGGCAAGTCGCCTAACATCCCATAATACATAGACCACCCCCAACAAGAGAGTTATGCTGCTCCAAAGCCAGCAGTGCCTGGGTCGAGAGGCCCATATCTTTCTCAGCTGGTTCTAGGCCGGGGCCCTGGGAATTTATGTTATCCAGATCACACAGGATTGGGCCTTTGCCCCTTGAAAACTCACAGATTTTAATCCCATCTTCTTGCCGACTCTTACTGCCATCGCCACTTTCCTTATCCCAAACCTAAAGGGAGAGAGCTTTATTCTGACTTTTCAGTCTTTGCATGGCCAGTGGATGAGCCTGACATCAGAAAAAAATCTGCTCTCATCGTGTTATATGGGAAGCAGAGGGATGTAGGGAGCTGCTGAAGAACAAGGTGGACTCTTCAAGGCACTCAGGCAGTAACCTGTTGCTTCTGATCAGACCCTGCCTGCCCACAGAAAACCAGCTGGACCCTCCTGTAATCCACTCACCTTCCAGACATGTGAGGCTTGTGGGCCACTTTACATCTAAACATAACATTGGTTGTCATCCAAGCCAGACGCTAGGCCTGGTCCCCCACTTCGGGTATGCTTAAGACACTAGTGAAGCAGGAGATAGTGTGGGACACCTGGCCCTAGGCTCACACAAGATAGGATGCCTTCTGGCTCTGGGAGACCAAAAAAGCCTCCTGTTCTAACCATATGTCCTTAACATTTTGACATGAACCTGAGAAATATAGTCCTACCCTTCCCTTACTTCCTGAACGTCCTGAATAAACCTAAAAATATGCTCCCACACTTCTGCTTCCTGGACACATGACATGAACCTGAGGAGCATGCCCTGTAACTGTTTTAGTGTAATCGAGGGTAAGCACATAGTCTTCAGGGAATAATTAACGCTGGAGTTTGTGTACCAACCCCTCTGCCCCTAGTGGGCTTCAGCAGCCATGTTGTTTCTGTCTAAGTTCATATAAAGTTAAAAAAAAAATCCCCTCCTTAAGACAGAATGAAAATTTTTTTCAGTTGACTAGAAGGAAGCCAGTTAGTTTTGACTCCTGATCATTTTTCAATGTTTAGGAAAACAAAGGAGAAGCCAGCCTGGGGACTCTGTGCAGTCACCAGCTCTGCCCACCCTCTGCGCTTGGGGGGGTGTAGTGGCAGTACACACAGCTGCCATTCCTAAGTGCCATCTACCTGGAGCCCTTCCAAGTGCCTGATATCCTCAAAACTGAAACAGATGGGGCTGTTCTGAGTTAAACTCACTTTCCAGGGTCTGTGTCTGTGGCGCTGAGTGTACTTTCCTTTTGTAAATTTATGCTTTTCTTACCACTTGCATATGTTTTGTTGAATTGTTTGTCCAGGATCTCCTCTGCCAACAAGAATAAATCGATATATTAGGCATGGGTACAGTTAGAAGCTTCTTCCCTTCAAACACTACAAATAATTATGGAGGAGGCTTTTACAAATTCACTTTCCTGTTTGGTGCTTAAAATCCTAGAAAAGAGCTATAGCTGCATAAATCATATAGTCTTCTACTCTTTCTATTCTTACCAAATTATTTTATTTCATAATCTATATCCTACTAATTATAGACATCAGAAATAGTAAGAGCTAGCAATCATCTGCTACTTGCCATGTGCTCTTTGCTCTTTATGAACACATTTAACCCCCAAAACTATTTCGCAGTAAAAATAATTTTGATCCCCCTTTAAAGGGCAATCAGTCATAGGGAGGTTAAGTGACTTTCTTAAGATTACACAGCTTGTCCAACAAAAGATCAAGCTTGAATTCTAGGTTTAGCGTCTATGCTTTTATCCTCTACCATGTTATCTCGCAGTTCTATTTTTGTTATTGTTGTTCTGGGAACCAGACTCAGAACCCTGTGCTTGCCAGACACTTGTACCACTGAGCTATATCCCTGACCCCTACCATGGTATCTCTAAATATGTCACACAGTAAAAGAGTTAAAATTTTGACATAAAAATATATATTTTTGCTTTTTACTTATTTGGGGGATGTTCAGAAGGTTTCCAGCCAACATTTGAGAAGTACTTGCTAGCTGATGCTGAAAAGAATTTGCGAGATCATCTGATCCAAATCTTCCCTCTTTCTTCCTCCTCTGGTAGACATCAGGGCAAGATAAAAAAGAAATTTCCTGAAGAGCTTGGGTGTACGTATTTTCTTCTCAAAAAGAGGGTGAATAAAAACCACCAAGAAAGAAGAACTTGGATTTTGTCCTACGCACCATTAATTAATCTTGGGTTAATCCTAAGCAGTTCTCTTAGTTGTAAAATGAAAGACTTTCAGTGAGCTGATGGCAACTATTATTACATCCATTTTAACTATATTTATGTGTGTACATATATGAAATTTTATACCACTATTTTTATCACTTATTTTTCTTTTCATTAAAATAAAATAAATAAATAAAATGAAGACCTAAGATGAATATTTTCTAAGATTCCTTTCAGCTGTACATTCTGTGATTATAAATTGATTTGCCCACAGTCAGTTTTGTCAACAAGTGTGAAATAGAGGTGTGAAGGCTAGGGACAGCCAAGTCTAGCTTCTAAGGGAGCGAGGGCGCACTGGGATGCATCCCACACAAGTTGAAATGCACTTCTCTATCTTTCTTCTGTCTCCTCCGGGGACTGATCTGAGGGTAAGAAAAACAGTGAGAACATCAAAACCTTTGCCTGATCTTTGAGCAAGCTAAGCAGGGGCTAGAGGCAATGGGCCATGGTCTGGCGACGGACTAATGAGCCCCAAATTTGCTACAGGAGGATTAGAGCCAAGCTCGTCCTGGAATGCAAGATCACTGTGTACCCTGAAGCACAAGGGAATTGGATTTCACTGGGGAACTTAAAGGAAGAGTGCCTATTAAACTACAGAAGAAAGCTGGGGAGAAATAAGAAAATAATCACACTGCATAGTGGAATGTCAAAAAATACAAACTGTTTATTATCTATTCTCTTGTGGCTGTAGATAATCAATCTCCTCTCCCCCAAAAATACCCTACCCTAAAACAAAATTACAGCAAACTAGGAAAGGCTCTTACCAGACACCTGGTCTCAATCTCACCTGATATCCAGCTTCCTTGTACCCAGACCAAACAATTCAACAAAACATATGCAAGTAGTAAGAAAAGCATAAATTTACTGAAGCAAAGTACACTCAGCACCACAGACACAGATGCTGGAGAGTGAGTTTAACTCAGAACAGCCCCATCTGTTTTAGTTTTGGGGATATCAGGCACTGAAGCTGGGCTAAGCCCACCAGAAGTGTGTGCTGTGTGAGCTTTGCTTGTGTTTTGGGTGAGGTTCTTGGAATGTGTTGCAGACTGTTTATTTCCTTCAAGAATTCAGAGGAAAGCCAAATTCCTGCAAGCAGGAGCTTCATGGAATTGGATTGCCGATGCAACTTTTCAACTCCTTGCCATCACAAGAGATGTATTTGGCTTTGTAATCCCATCTGTGCAAGGTGCTTTTTATCAGTTTTGAATAATTTTCCTGGTGGGTTGTTATGGCTGTGTCCCTTCAAAGCCTCATGTGGTCAAGATGAGGCTTTTTCAGTGGTGGCTAGACTAGCAGGTGCAATGCTGGGGTTAAGGACATGTGATTACTGAATCAGTCCACTGATTGCTTTGGCACTGACCCTAACCCCAGCAGCCTAGAGAGAGTATAAAGGGGAGAAAGAAGCTGCTAAGGTCCCTTGTTTGCTTTGCTGACTTCTGCCTACCATGAATAGTTTCTCCTCTGTGCTGCTCCTCTGCCCTGTCACCCTTCCTTGGAGACAACAGACTATGAGTTGAAACCTCTACAAAATGTGAGCCCAATAAACTTTTCCTCTGTTAATTTAGGGTGTCAGGTATATTGTTTAAAAAGTGAGAAAAGTAACTACCATGGAGAAGTTTTTACACTTGAAATTTCCTCCTCCCCTGTTTAATTATCTTATCTGAGAGCATCCAGTTGCAGCTACTGTCACAACCTTCTGTTAGAGTTTATCCTAAAGTCATTTGATGTTAGGACACTTGCCAAGTGCAACCCCAAGGTGACAACAGCTTGGAAATGGCTCTGGAACAGAAGTCTCCCAGTGAGGAGTCCTGCCTGGTCCAATACCTGGTGGTTGTTTCTGTCAGATGACATGCTGAAGGTGTTTGCGTCTTCCCTTCCTCCTGCTGCAGCCTGTAGGTGAGAGGTGTCAGGGGAAGCCATGGGGAGATGAACCCCAACCATCAGCAGACTCAGCCTTTGCCAGCAAGCTTGGGCAAGTGAACGGCCTCTGAGAATCACAGGTGCACAGTCTCCAGGTGGGCAGGAAAGACATGTTCCAGTGCATCCTCACGGCCCCTGTTGGCATGAAGGACAGCCAAATCACAAAGTATTGCCTGTTCCGCCCAGACAACTTACGTATCAATCCAGTTTCCATGAGAGTGAATACTAGGTGGGAAAATATGCCAGTCATGGGGCTTGCTCATTGCTATGCCAAATCCAGATCTGTGGCAGGGGAAAGTCAGAGCAAGAGCAAGGAGGCGAAGAGGGAGGCGGCCTTCCCCTAAGTTCTGACGGGAGGGCTTTTTCTAACATTTTCTCTTTGAATGGCTAACTCCTGGAGTTCCTGTTTCTCCTTCATGGGCTTCAGCTTCAGCTCCTCTGTCTATCCAGTGTTTTTGCCCATGACAAGATGCAGGGGCTGCTCATGCCAGGCTCCACTCCCTTCAATGCCCACTTTTTCTACCCTGACATTGAATGTATCCCAGCCCCTTCTATGCAAAGCAATTAGGGGCCATTGTGGCTTGGCAAAGATGTCACGCACAGTGGCTAAGCCCCTGATTTCTGTGACTCCCTGAGTCACAGCTACAGCTACCCTTCTGTGGATTTTCTAGGAAAGGTGCCTTGGGACAAAGCACTGGAGTTAGAGCCTTATGCAAAGGACAGCCAGGAAAACCATGAAAAGCACAAGGGTTGCAAGAAGCAGAATCCCTGGACAGGAAGAAAGGATGTCAAACAGAGATGGGCAGGAAGTTGCTCTGAAGCCATGCAGCTTCCTGGATGCACAGGGTTGAGGGCAGGTGCATAGTCTTAGACCTTCAGATTCTTCAGCAGTCGCCTCACTGGAAAGCATGCTGTGCTCCTGGGGGCCTTTGGCTGGCAGCTACAGTGATGGTGAAGTCCCTCCCTTCAGATCAGTTTGGCAACAGACCCTGGTTGGATTCCACTTCTGCTTCTAGTTCTCTGTGCAAGAAGGCTCACAGGTCATTTGCTGCTGCTCTGCAGGTGCCTGCCATGCTCAGCAGTGCCTATGACAGTGGCTGGGTCAGTAAATGTGTTTGTGCTTTGCTCCTCTATCCAATGTGGTAAATTCTTTAGGAGCCAGAAGGGCACATTTGCCTGTTCATATTTATTTTTACACACCACATGGAGCCTACCTTATGGGAGGCATCATTTGTCATGTAAAACCAAATTGTTTCTTCATTTCACGTGAAAGTTGCAATCTTAGCTAGTTTAAAACTAATGTAATTCAATTTATTTAACATTTTTTCTTGTTTTTGAGATAGGGTCTTGCCATGTAGTTCAGGCTGGCCTTGAACTCAAGCGATTCTTCTGCCTCAGCCTCCTAAGTGCTGCAATGACAGGCATGGGCTACCACACCTGGCCATGATACATTTACTTTGAAAAAATTCTAATGCAAAAATATTTAAGGGATAAGTATGATAGGCTAGGCAAAAAATAAAAAACAAAGCAAAAAAAAAAAAAAACCCTACTGAATATCTGCTACATAAATACGATCTAATCCTAATTTAACATATGGAAATTATTTGCAACATTTTATAAATTGTGGACTAGAGACTTCACAAAAGTGGCATGACCAAAAGAAATCTGGAGTTGGGTTTCAGAACTAGTTCTTGTTGGCTCAAGGCAGGGGTTACTCCACATGGCTTTACTCATACAGTATTTCATTTCCCCTGTAGTTGTGCAGATTTTAATCTGTGATTCTTATTATTGCCCACTAGAATGCAGGCATAGGACAGCCATCTCTCTGTGTCAGTGGCTTCTGTATCTACATCTGTGGATTCAGCTCACCATGGAAACAAAAGTATAAAAGAAGAAGCTTATCTGTGGTCCTTTAGCTTTCTCTTCATGAGATGCAGTACCAACACCCTCAGGGTCAGGGAGCAGAGGTTGCATTTGCTCCCAGTTTCAATGCATAGCTGTCCAGGGCTAAGGCAGAGAGGGTATGGCAGAAGGATGTGGCCAAGCAAAGCTGCTTAGCGCATGGCAAGCAGGAAGCAGATCAGGGAAGCAGCACTGCAGAGAGCAGGGGGCACTGAAGCCACTGTGGGACCTGGGGCCGCTTGCAGGATGCACATAGATTCACCTAGAAGTGTCTCCGCAGGTCCCTGAGTGGATGCCTGAGGGAATCAAGCTGAAACTCCTGTTTTAGTGAACGTGTGTAGACTTGTTTCTTGCTATTCATTTATAGTACATTGGGTATTATGAGGAATTTAGAGATGACATACAGGAGGATTTGCCTGTGTTCTATGCAATTCTATACCATTTTATATAAGGAATTTGAGCATCTGCAGATGTTGGTATGGCTGGCTGGTGTGTGTCTGTCCTGGAATTGGTCTCCAGATGATACCCTTGCATGACTGTACATGTAAAATGATAAATGCATCAACTGAAATTCATGTTGAAAATACACAAAATTAGGGTTCTTCTTAAATCATTCCATACATGCACAAGTGCACGTGCACACATGTGTACACATGTGTACACACACACACCCTAGTTAATTTTTAAAGCATTATTTTATTTTCAGCAAGCCAAGTCAAAAACAAAGTAGAAGGATCTTAATGGCAGGCCATTCCACTGAGGAGAGTGATTTGTCTTCATTAATATTCTGATTTTTAGTATGCAAATTGTATGCAGTTTTTCCTTCACTACTTTATGCTAGTGGCAAGTTATCGTTTGCTCCCACTGAGGGACTGCCATTGAAAATGAAAAGAGCCAAATCGTTAAACATAGCCAGACTCTGACTGGAGTGGAAGTGCAGGGCTCCCCCGGGGGGCTGAGGTCAGCTGAAAGACTTCTTAAGGATCCTTTTTAGTTCTGGGAGCCATGTCATTATTTTATTTTTCTGATTCTTATTTTCCTTCAGATTTCAATGTTTCCGAAATTGGGTACACCTTACTATTGATGTGGGTGTTTGCAGTTTTGACATTTCTATATGTCTCCTGTCTTTTGGTGACTCACAAGTGATGGTAGTTTAGAATTGCTTATATCTATAAACGTTTATCAGGAATTTCAGGAGTGGTCCTGATCCCCTTTATTTAGCCCTTTGCTTCCAAGGGAATGGGGGCATGGCATCAAGATTGTTCTGCTTAGCATTCCTTTCCAAATATGAGGTCTGATCAAAAAATACAGAGTACATTTAAATGAGAGGAAATTATTATAGTAAGATATGTACTGTCATCATCCCACTCAAAATACCCCACCTTGCTATGAACACACTTGCCTCATTATTGTTTTTTAAAATGTATTTGGTACAGGGTCGCAGGGTCTACAAAGATCGGACTCATAGCAATTCTCCTGTTTTTAGCCTCCCGAGTGCTGGGATTACAGGTGCACACCACCATGCCCAGTCTCAATTGCCATCTCAGCGCACCTTAAGGGCAGGTCTGGCACAGTGCTCCATTATTCTTGTCACTTTCTGAAGCCATTCTGGAAGTCCTCTTTTGTAGGTGTCTTTCATTGCACTGTTGTGACTACAGCTGCCTTGATGTTTAGAATTAACTCAAAATGTTTATGATTATTTTGATTTTGGAGAAGAGCCTGGAGTTATATGGTGACAGATGTGCTTATTATGGTGGAAGAACACATACTCTAATGTTTTCCAGACTACTTTTCAGTAGGATGGTCCTCAGCAGTAGAATTAACTATATTTTTGATCACCTTGTAAAGGGGACTTCCAGAATTGCTTCAGAAAAGGGCAAGAATGATGGGATAAGTATGTTTGAAGGGAGGTGGGGTATCTTGAGGGGACTTAATGACAATGTATCTTTTACTGTAAAATTTTTAAAACAGTTGAAGTTTTGATTACCTTTTTCTATGATCATCCTTTTGTTCCTTATCTATCTATTAACATTATAGTGATTGTCTGCTCTTTCTTACTCTCTTCATTTAATAGGTAGCACTGACATAATGTGGAACATTCTCCTGACCTCCTGAGGCTGAGCATGTGGAAGTCTTCAGTGCCAGTGAGACAGTAGGGATCACCATGGTGGACCATGGTGGGGCTGAAAGCTAGAATAATGAAATAGCTCATGGACTCTAAGCTATTGGCCTTCATATCCCTGCACTGCCATGTCAGAGGCCTCCTCAGCTTTGTCACAGTGCAGGGCAGATGATACGAATGTGTGATGCCCAGTGAGAGACTAGTCAGCTGGAAGGGGGCTAGGCACATACCCTTGGGTCTGGTACAAATGTGAGCATTCCCATGGACAAGAAATCTTGGTGGCAACTGGATGGAAGGTCTTGAGGATCCAACACCTAGTGGGATAGCCAGTGGCCACCAGGTAATAGAGTTATGTGGATGCGCTAGGAGGGCAGGGACTAGAGGCAGAAGAGCGATCACTCAACTCAGGAATCAACAGTGCAGCTTTCCCTGCGGGACTTTGAAAATCTCTTGGTGCAGGCCAAGAGAGAGCCACTATGTGTCACTGTCCACCAGGCTCAGTGGCCTTCTGCAGGAGAGGCTTGTGTCTCCTTTGCTCTGATCCTGCTCCCATGGCAGTCTTTGCAGACACGGGGAACAGGACAGGTAAGAAGTGGGGGTTGTGGCAGATACTCCCTGCACTGCCTTGGTCAGGGCCTGGCCTGTGCAGCTGTAAAATGGGCCTGAGGTGGAAGCTTAACTTAGATTAGAGTCGTGTCTGCAGGAGCTGTCTTATGAGAAGCACTTCTTGTTACTGCAACTGACTTAAAAGTTCCATCATGAGTCTGACATGCCTCCAGAAGGTACTAAGAACAGAGCTCAGAAAAGACATGTGAGGGATTAGAACAGAATTCTTTAAAGCCTACTTGCGTTGAATCTTATCAAGGCCAGCTGCTCAGTGAGCTGGTTACTCAGCTTAGGTCGTGGATAGAGATGTTCATCACAAGCTGTCAACACATACTCTTGTTTTCTGAGCTGTGTCCACTGCTCAGGGTCCGAGGGGCCTCAGTTCTTAATCAAGGGCTCCTCCTGCTGCAGGGCTTTAGGGACAGCTTTAATCTTTCTCAGAATGAGATAAGGGAAATAATATAATGCCCAATATTTTGTGTTTAATTAACTGTGTTCTGCTGCTGTGGGAAAAGATTTATCTGTCTTAATCTTCAAAACTACCTGTGAAATTATGACTTTCATTGGCCTCATTTTAAAGAGGAACACTCTGGGTAGGACTGAGCAATGTGGTTGCCTGAAAGTCACACGACTGGTAGGTGGTGCAGTCAGCCCTTGAATGCCTGTCATATCACATTACATCACATTCTGTCCTGTCCTAAGACCTCCACCATTCACACCAGGTCAGCAGCCCCAGCCAGCGATGTTTATTGCATACTCTAGGGAGCAGTTGACATTCGCAGAGGCACATCTAGTTTTCTATAATAGGATAGGTGATACACCATCAGATCTAGTAAGTAAAGACCAGGGCCTTCTACCAGGTACAAGCTAACTGTTTTAACTTATTTCCCTGAACTTTGATTTTTTTTTTTTTTTGTGGAACCGGGGATTGAACTCAGGCCCTTGCACTTGTCAGGCAGGCACTTTTTCTACTAAACTGTTTCCCCAGCCCCTCTTTTGATTTATTATTATTTTTTATGTATTTAGCCTATGGGTCTACATGGTCTCACTACACAGATTGGACTTGAAGTGATCCTCCTGTTTTCATCCTCCCAAATGCTGGGATTACAGGCCAAGGCCACCATTCCCAGTCTTGATCTTTGTTTTAGTGTGCCCTGGGGGTGGGGCTGCCATGGCATGCTGGGGATCGAATCTTGGTCCTTGCATCTATCTGAGAAGGTGCTTCAATCTGCTGAGCTATCTGGATGGCCCTAAGCTAACTCTTTTTTAATAATCAGTAATTCCTCTGCTCACTTAAGCAGTAGGTATACTAAAAGAAGTTGTCAGTAATTCCAAGGCTTAGACATTGTGTTAGGTCCTGACCGCTTCATGATAGGAGTGTAGCAATGTGTATTTTAAAAATCATCTCTTTAAGACAGTGTTAGATTTATGGAAAAGTTGCAAAGGTACTTCATAAGGCCCTCACAGACTCCTCACTCAGTCATTTTTAATCCCATATAGGTGTACTTTGTCAAAAATAATAAATCAACTCATGTGTTGTGTACATGGTCATGTATGTAAACATGTTTGGGTATGTGTTACTAGAGATTGAAATCAAGCACACAGTAGTGCTACATGCCCAACTATTAATTTTTTTAAATTTTTTTAAAAGAATACAAAATAGTGACAGAAAAAACCAGTATTAGAAATGGCACAAAATTTCACTAAATAAAGTAATAGGAATTCAACAATGGTTGCTGTATTGCATGATGTTATCTTCAAGTCAGTTGTTCTGGTTACCAGATATAAACTTGCAGGACTGTTTTAAAGAAAAAATGAAACAAAACAATATCAAAAAAGTTGTGAGAAATTCACAGTTTTGAGGTATGGTCTCATTAAGTCACCAAATTGCTCAGGGTGGCCTTGAACTTGTAATCTTTCTCTTTCAACTACCCATATGACTGGGCTTATAGGCATGCAACACTACATTCCACTAATGAATCAATGTCAATATCATATTATTAAAGTACAGATTTTCTTACTTTTTATAGAATACTTTTTTTTCTGGTCCTGGATCTCATGTTATATTGTATCATTATGACCTTTTAGTTCTTTCATGGTGCTTTTTTTATGGTTAGTTTGGGGTTATGGCTTTTTGGGAGGAAGATAACAGAGATAAATGTCACTCTTATCCCATTGTATTGGGGGCAAAAACACCTAGCTAGGCAGTTGCTGCCATTTTCTGTACTGTAGAATTACTTTCCATCCACCACGTCCAGACTGGATTCTGAATTAGGAAGTCATTATATGCAGCCTGCCTTTTGGGAGTGCATAATTACATACTACCTTCTCGAGAGAGAAGAATATAGGGAATTACTTAGAATTTTTTTACCTAAGGAATTTGGCCCTGCTGTGCCATTTCATTATTAAATCAGTCATTCATTATTAAGTCAATCCTCAGCGGATTGAATGGCAACCTCCTAAAAGGCACGTTCACATCCTGACTCCTGAGCATGAAACTGTATGGAAAGAAAGATCAGTAGAGTTGTGACTAAGTTGAGGGTCTCAAGGTATGATCAACCTGGGATATACAGATGGGGCCTAAACCCAGGTGTCTACATTGATGACAGCATGGCTTTATGGATATGTGGTTCGTATTTTGATTTATAATCTACTACTGTCATTTATTTCATTGCTCAAATTGTTCTAGCTTTGGCCATTTGAAGCTTTTTTAGTTGGCAGTGGTGAGATGCGATAGGTGTCTTTGTCTTCCATTGTAGGATAAGCTACTAGTCTTCTCCTTCATAGGGGTCTTTTATCACTCTTAAGTTTTTGGATCTTAAATGTCCTCAGTGGCCTGTAGGCTAAAGGTTTGTTTGAGAGGAAAGCAGTCAAGATGCTGGGGGCATGCCCTTGAAGGGGATATTGGTATGTTGATCCCTTCCTTGCTCTTTTTTTGCTTCCTCATTGGCATGGAGCCAAAAAGTCCTCCTCTGTTACATACTCTTGCCAGAATGTACCGAGCTGCTACTAACCCAAAGCAATAGGGCCAGAGGACTGAAAACTCTGGCACTGTGAATCAAAATAAATATTGCCTCCTTTAAGTTGGTTGTCTTCAAATCTGCCACAGTGATGTCAGGCTGCTAGCCCTGCTTTACCTGAATACAACCCTTTAGGTTCAGAGCCTTTGAGTCAGTTTTGTCTGGCTGGATCTGGGTTATCTCCAAATCCTAAATCAGACAGTCACCTTCAGAGTTTGATTAATTTGAATCATTCTGCAACCCATCAGCAAATCCTGGAGTTTAAGGATTGCATTCCAGGAGGCTTGCCAGTAGAACTAAGAATTAGGCAGGAATGCAGGCACCGTGCGAGGTTTTCCATGCCCTAGAACTTTTATGTGTTTTAACAATTTGGTTGCACAACATTAATGAGCACAGCAAGTTGGCAGAAGCAAAAGGGTGCTTTTGCTCAGCTTCCGAGTTGTCTCCTTTTCTAGTACATTGTCATACAAAGACAAAATTCAAGTTTTCTCTTAGCAAATCTGAAATTTCAGGTACTTATGTGCAAGCATGTGTTCACTAAGGAGTTTCCCTGAGGAATCTGATGGTTAGGATGAACTATGAAGAAAGCTTGGGGAGATAATTTCTAAACTTGCCTTTATGTAAGCCAGAAAGGCCTTGGTTAAGTTTCTACATAGCTTATAAAAATATTATCTGTTCCTCCTTTGGAACAGAGTGACTTGTTCTGAGAACTGAATGTCATAAAAGTAGTGGAGACAATTACAAGAGAAAAGAAGGCTCAGTCTCGTCTTTTCCTGAGTCTGTGCTCCTTCCGCATTTCCCATGTGCTCACATGCCTCTCGTGTATCAGCCTTGTGCTAGGTTCTGTTCATCTGCTTTTCTCTCCTGCTGCTCCTTCAGCTCCCACCCACCCTAGCCAGTCCAAACACCAAGTGCAATCTATGCTTCCTTCTTTGGCCTCCTATATCTATGTGTTAACTTCACTTCCTATACCCAGCACCCTGAGACAGACCCATGCCGTCTTATTTCTGGAATGTTACAAAACTTATCAAGCAATCACTCACTTAAAGGTGCCTCTTCATCCTGTTCCTCTGTGTGTGCTGATCCACAATTCCATTTCCTATGCATGATCTTTTGTGCTTTTGTTATTTTCCATCTCATTACCTTTGAAGATTTCTGAAAGGCCTGAACTAGTAAGTCTGTCTTCTTTATTGTAACTTTTCAGTTCTCCCAGCTCTCAAGCTTGACATACCCAACTCTACAATTCCCATAACTCCAGAATGCCATGGACCTTTATGCTCACTGAACTGGTTATTACACTGGACTGATGGGTGTTCCTGCCTGTCGTCATGTTGTTACATCTTGCCTGCCCTGTCCTAGGTATGAGCGACTCTCTGTTGAGAGCTTGCCTACTCTCAGCCTCATGGTTTCCCTCTGCATTCTTGTGTTCTTATTGGCCATTGCAGTGCCTGCCACACTGACATCTGCAGAATCATACATTTATGGTTCTCCAACTTCATCTTGCATGAGAACCACTTGCAGGGCTTGTTGCAGAAAGACTGCTGAGCTTGCTGCTAGAATTTTGATTCAGTAGATATGATATGTGGTGAACTAGAAAATCTGCATTTATAACAAACCCAAGAAATTGAGATGTAGCTAGTCTGAAAGACCATATGTAGAGAAAAGCTATTGTTCTATGGTTTTAAAATTAGAATGTTCATAAGCATCCATTAGGGGGCTTGTTAAAAGCATAGCTTCCAGGGCATCTGCTTCATAGTTGGATGAGAGGGATGTTTTATCAATTCCAGTGCTTCTGACCCAGGTGGTGCTTGGTTCTGCCTTATAAGTCTTGTACCAGGGGAGACACTGTCATTTCTGGGAATGATAGGGCCCATTTAGTTCTTACCCTTTAGCATCCTGTTTGCTTATCTTGGAATATTTCGCTGATTTCTCCAATTAGAACTTAAAGTGTATTAGGCTGTTACAAAAAATTCATACTCTGTAGCAATTTTTCCCAGTGGATATTCAAGACACATACTCTGTATTTTGCCTAACTTCTTCTTAAAAAATATTTTCTTTATTTTCTGATTCACTACAAAAGTCAGAATCCAGTTATTAGTAAGGGTTGAAGGGCTGGGACTGGGCTCTGTGAAAGGCCTTTGATCCCTCTGAATCTCCATGTAGGCCTGCACTTTCTGTAGCTTAACTGGCATTTTAGGAAATGGAGTGTAATGGATGAGGCGCAGGGACAGCTGCAGTATGGCAGCTTCACCTGTGGGCTCTCTGTTTGTTGCTTTCTCCCTTTCTTTTAATGCTATTGATTGACCCCTAAATGAACCCTATGATGGGGGAGGGATGGAAGTTAATGATTGTGGTTACGCATGTGGTCCTCCTTTTGCTAAAGTGATTGTGCACAAGATCGCGCTGACTATCCTACATAAAGCTGACTTGTTTCAGAGGTTCTTCACTCACTTAGGGTGTAACCTCAGTGGGTCCTCTGAGCTGCCTTCGTCGAGTCTTCTTGTTGCTCCTTTCAGCACCGACACATAGTTTAACAAGTGGCGTGAAATGTGGGGCATGAAGGACAATAAGGGGTGAGTTAAGAGAGGTCTGGACGAGTGGGAAAATTATGCCCAGAGTAGGCGAGACCACTGCAAAAAGCTCAGAGCAATGGGAAATTCCACTTCGATAGAAAAAAGAGTATGTCCACCTTATAGAGACATTACTCAGAGGAGTGGGGCTAAAGGTGAAACCAAAAAGTTTTGAAGAATTATTTTTCCTTATAAAAAGACATTGTTTATAGTTTCAACCTAAGAGAAAGGCTGCTCTAGACTTAAAAGTTTGGAAGCAGTTCAAATAAGCTCTGGAAAGAGCATACCAGCAAGGAAAGCCTATTCCTTTAAGTGTGTGGTCTTTGTGTAACCTTATCTTCTTGGCTTTGGAGCCCCTGCAGTCTGACTCTGAGGAATCGAGTCTGCAGCTGATTCCTCAGACTCAGGAAAGCAGTTTTATGAAGGGTTCAATTGATGAGATTATGGAGCATGAAGGCAGCACCACATGTACTGATTCATCCTTGTGGGATGGAGAGTTCGAAACAGAAAATTTGAAAGTAAAGCGGGCCTTTTTGGCTCCTCAGCCTCTGTCCTCTGATCCTGAGGACTTTTTGAAAGCTCAGGAAAATGAGTTGGAGAAAGAGGCATGTAGTACCCAGGAGTTTTTTCATCATATGGAACATTTGACACAGTCGATATCCAGATTGGTGGAGTGACTGCATGTTTCAAGTCCACCCTCCATGCTTGCTGAGGTTCAGCCTCTGCCTTCTCCACCAACTAATCCCTCAGCTGCTCCATATGAGTATGAGCAATGTGTTTCAGCTGTTGGGCTTAGGAATGCAATGATCCAAGCCTTGTTGCAGGGAAGGAACCAGGGAAACCGAGAGGCTTACAAAACAACACTGGGAGTCTGCCTTGTTATGGTTCAGCAGCACCCTTCAAATGAGCAACACTCAAATGGTTATATACAGTACAATTATCAACCTCTAGCTTTTCAGATAGTCAAAGAGTTGAAGCAGCTGTTATAGCATATGGAATGCAATCCTGTTATGTTATTGGGCTCTTACAAGGATTAGCAGATGAGCATAGGCTTGTTCCTCATGATTGGGAAATGTTATGTCATACTATTTTGGAACCAGGACAATATCTTCAGTTTTGTACCTGGTGGACAGATGAGGTGGAAGCTCAAGAAAGGATAAACAGAAGTCAAAATCCGCCTGTTGCAATAATGGCAGATCAGGTGTATGGTTTGGTATTGCAGTTCAATTACAATATGATGGTATAGCTGTTATTCAAATGCACTTATGTTGCCTCAGTGCATGGGAGAAGGTCGAAAAACATGGAGATGCTCAAAAGTCTTTTGCTAAAATAATACAGTCTGAGAATTAGCCCTTTGTTGATTTTATCTCTCAGTTAAGGGAGGCAATTAATAAAACAGTCCGACAACTTGAACTTCGGGAATTGTTGCTACAAACGTTGTCTTTCGAAAATGCTAATTCAGAGTGTCGAAGAGTTATACACCCCTTGAAGGCTCAAGGTGCTCCATTGGAGGAATATATTAAGGCTTGTGCAGATATTGGCTCTGAATCTTATAAAGCTAATTTGCAGGCTGCTGCCTTACAAACTTAATGTAAATAAAATTTTACTAAATGCTTTAATTGTGGCAAAATGGGTCATACGAAAAAGGACTGTAAAAAAGAAAAGGGGAAAAGATAAAGCTAAGCCACCAGGGCTGTGTCCAAAATGTAAAAAGGGAAAACATTGGGCAAATGAATGGCATTCCAAGTTGGATAGAAATGGACAACCTTTACAACAGCAGGGAAACTGGAAAATGGGCCCTCTTCCCTGGGGCCCAGGGAGAAACAATATGAGGTATCAGTGGTTTCCCTTGAACAATCCCATAATCAATCAAAACTAAGGGTTTCAGAGCTTTTTCAGGCCATACCAGGAAGTACAGCCTTAGATATTGTAGCTGTAGAAAATCAGATTTTGCAAACTGCTTATAGAACATATCAAATTCATACTAATATTTATGGTCCCATTCCCAAAGATATTATTGGTTTGATTATTGGAAGAAGGTGTCTTTTACTAGCAAAGATGTCTTTGTACAATTGGGAGTAATAGACAGTGATTATGAGGGAGAAATTCTTGTGATGTCTACCTCTGTACCTTTTCAAGTAGTAAGCAAACAGAGGATTGCTCAATTATTATTGTTGCCTTATGTAAAAAACAACAAGTCATAAAGAAAAGGAGGATTTAAAAGCACAGAATTTTTGGTATGGTGGCAAACACTTTTGGGACAAAGACCCCAATTATCTATAACTACACAGGGCCTAAGTTTTAAAGGAATGGCAGACACTGGAGCTGATGTCTCTTATTATATCCTCTAAAGACTGGCCTTGTCAGTGGCCTAAAATGCCTGTTTCTGTTACATTTTCAGGTATAGGAACTATGACTAACATTTAACAAAGTCAAAATATGTTGGTCTGTATTGGGCCAGATGGCCAGAGAGGAACAACCCTATGTAGCAGACATTGCTATGAATTTGTGGGGGTGAGATCTATTGTCCCAGTGCGGTGCCACTTTACAAATTCCTGCAATTTCTCTGGAAATAAAAACACTTGCTCTGAATTCAAATTTAGAGTAAGGGCCATTGCCCTGAGCTCTGCCCTCCCTCTGAAGTGGCTAACAAAATAGCCTATTTGGGGGAGCAATGGCCTTTGACAAATGAGAAGCTCTTGGCTCTTGAAAAAATAGTTCATGAATTATTAAATGAGGACAGAATAGAGAGCTCAATGAGTCTCTGGAATTCTCCAGGATTTGTCATTAAAAAAGAAGTCAGGGAAATGGAGATTAATTACAGATTTAAGAAAAATTGATGCTGTTATTCATCCAATGACTCCTTTAAAATCTGGACTACCACAACCTAGTATAATCCCAAGGAACTGGTTCTTGACCATTATTGATTTAAAGGATTGCTTTTATACTATTCCCCTTCAGCCTCAAGATAGAGAAAAATTTGCCTTTATGATCTCCTCCTTAAATAATAACAAACCTACTCTTAGATACCAATGGAAAGTTTTGCCTCAGGGTATGTCAAATAGTCCTACTATTTGTCAATTTTATGTGAACCAATCCCTGGAAAAGCTAAGAAATCTATTTCCCTCAGCATTAATCTTACACTACATGAACGATTTACTGTTTGCCCATTCTGACAAAAATAAATTAGATCAACTTGTCACTAAAGCTGAGTTAGTTTTAGAAGAATATGGATTAATTATAGCCAAAGAAAAAGTACAAAAACAGCCACCTTTTGAGTACCTAGGTAATAAATTAGACCAAACCAGTGTCTGGCCTCAAAAGGTTCAATTACTGAGAGATTGTCTACGTATTTTAAATGATTTTCAAAAATTTCTCAGAGACATTAATTGGCTTAGGCCTTTCTTAGGAATTTCCACCTATGCCCTGCAAAACTTATTTCTTACCTTACAAGGGGACTCTGCTTTAGATAGTCCCTGATCTTTAAGTACTTTAGCTGAAAAGGAACTTTTTCAGATTGAACAATTTATGCAAACTGCTTATTTGAATAGAATTGATCCTGATCAACTGGTTGTACTAGTTGTTTTTCCATCACAACACTCACCTACTGGGATCTTTTGGCAGGAAGACTGTATTACAGAATGGTTATTTTTGCCTAATAAAGAACAGAAAAAGTTGTCCACATACCCAGACAAAATTTGTAGAATCATTATTAAAGGTAGATTAAGACTT
>PVKN010008371.1:9324-25335 GCA_004027915.1 Capromys pilorides
GTGTGTGTGTGTGTGTGTGTGCGTGCAAATATCCCCTCCAATGCTGCGGCATTGTCCCCTTGAGGAGTCTGTGGTTAGAAGCCACTGGCCCACCCTGGTCTCCCGCAGACCACGTGCTTTGGCCACGTGGGGAAGAGCAGCTGTGGCACTAGGATGTCCCCCCCATTCTGGCACTGACGCGAAAGCCACCTACAGGACAGCCTGGAGCCCCCTCCTCGATTTTATCTTTAATTAAAGCAGCTTTCTAGTAAGCAGGCAAAGAGCGGTGACTTTTGAGTGTGAGGCGGGCTGCTGGGATATGGTGTGGGCTCCAGCCGCGTCCCGTGCCCGCGCACGTCCCCAATTATGAAACAGCTCACTTTCGGCTGAAATTCATTCTTCGCAGAGTTCAAACGCCTCCTTCCCTCCACCCTCCAGCTTGGCCTTCAACCTCTTAATAAAACATTAAAAACTCCCGCCCCACGTCGCCGCCTCAGCGCATTCCGCCGCGCCCCTGGAGCCCGGCCGCGCTCGGCGCTGGGCACCTCCTCGTCCACGTGCCCGGCAGTGGCTGCGGTGACACCGAGCACCCAGGACGCCACTGTGATGTGGCCGCGTTCAAGAGAGGCGCGAGGCATCTCTCACGGCCGCCAAGGCACCGCGCCTGCCTTTTACACTTGAAAGATCAGCGGGCATTCTCTGAAACGGAGCGCAGCGTCGGGACGAGGGGTTCTGGGAGGGAGAGGCCGCCTCACTGCGGAGATCTGGGCTCATTAGCGGGCTGGGCCAAGCCTGGGGGAGGGGCTGGGGCCCACGCGCGGGGCCCTTTGCGCTGCAGCCTAAGAGCTCTGCAAGGAGGTGGGGTTCAGTCTTCCTGCCAGGCCCCAGGGCCCGGGTAGGAACAGAGAAAGCAACCTGGGTTGCCTGGTTTGGCTAGCAAGGTGGGCACCACTGGGCAGGGACAGGGCCCGAGGAGTGAGGCGCTGCCACCCACCCCGGTTCCCCTCCCGTGTCTCCTCCCTGCCTGGCCAGCCTTCTGCCTCTGTCCTGGGTCTCTTTCCACCTTCCCACCAAATACAGTCTGCAAGAAAGGTGACCCTCCTTGTGGTGCCGGGCAGGGTGTGGCGGGCTTCACCCATCTCCTGTTCTGTTGCATCCGAGGCGGATCCTGGCCCTCCAGCTCCCGTGGGTGCCTGTGGTCAGGTTAGAACCACAGGCCTACCTTGGGCACTGAGGGACTGACCCAGCCACGTCCTGGCTCACCTGTCTCAACTATTTTTACTTCCAAGGGACCAGGAGCCCGGCCTCTGTATGCCCAGGGCACAAGTGGGACCCTGCCGGGGTCCACAGGCCCTGACCTCTGTCACGAGCCGTGAGGCCCACCGGACCCTGGTGCCTCTCCTTCCACCTGCAGCGCCAAGGGCCCTTGCCCCCGGGGGCCCCCGTGAACCCCTCTCTGAGAGCAGCCTCTGCTCCTACCCTGGGTCGCTGGGATCTGCCTGCTGCCCGTCTGTGAGGAAGATGAATGGCTCCACCTGCAGCAGGCTTTACCAGCCGTGGGGCAGAGGCCTGGCTCAGGAGCCACACGCCGGGCACACCTGGACTCCCTGCTTGCTGCCCGTGGACTTTGGGTGAGGGACCTGCCCTCCTCTTCTGCAACCCCTCACCTGTCAGGGAACTGGTGCCAAGGCACCAAGGGACAACGCATCCTGAGCAGCTGCCACACAATTGTCCCTTTAACCGACACCACTGTGCCGTGGCCTGGTCCAGGTTATGCCATTCAGGCTGGCCTTAAATTAACTCTGTAGCCAGGCTGGCCTTGAACTCTTGGTGATCCTCCTGCCTCAGCCTCCTGACTGAGGGATTATAGGCCCCACGCCTGGTGGGGCTCTGGCTTTTCCTTGCTGTGAGAGTCTGGGAACCTTCTAAGTCTCCGTGATCAGGATCTTCGTGTGTGGGGAGTTGCTGAGAGCACCCACTGATGGGTTAGGGTGAGACAGGTGAGGTCAACCCCAAGCGTGCGATGCGTAGGCTGCTGTGCTCTGGCCAGAGCCTTCTTATGTGCATGTCCAGCCATGGAAAGGGGGTCCCGCTCCACCTCTGGACACCTTCCCCACACGGAACACATGCTGTGTGGGCTCCTGGACGGACCCCAGAGAGAGCAGGGATGCGGCACAGGTGGCCCTGGGACCTTGGATGGTACCTTCTCATCCTCGGCGTCACTTCTGGCTAGGACTTACCACTCACACCTGCCATCTGAAACAGGTCACTTTCCCCAGAGCTAAAGGGCCAGGACCCAGGGCCAGCAGTGTGCTCAGCGAGGCAATTTGGGAATCCTGTGGGGGTCTGGCGTCCAGGGGCTCTGTGTGTGTGTGTGTGTGCACGCGCACGTGCATCTTTTAGGTTTCTAACTTTTTAAGCCTTGATGCTTGCTTAAAACTGCTGTTAACCTAGGGCCCTTCCATTAGAGGAAGGGAAGAGACAGAGACACACACAGAGACAGAGAAAGAGACAGAGAGAGACAGAGACAGAGAGACAGAGAAACAGACAGAGAGACAGAGACATGCAGAGAGAGACAGAGAAAGAGAGACAGAGACAGAGTCAGAGAGACAAACCTTTAAAGGAGTTGTAGGCTTAGATCTCTGCCGCTCTCTGGTCACTATCAGATGGCCCCACCCAGTTTAGCCACCTATTAACACCCCTGGACACCTGTAGATGACATTGCTGGGGTTCTGGGGCACTGCCACACCACAGCACAATTACTTGACACTGCCCCAAGTCCTACCTTTGTCACTGAACACACCTTTCCTCCATACTGGGTTTAAAGCCCGAGCCCCTGAGCCTGGGGACTTCCGGTGCTGGTGAGCCCCGTAACTTCAGAACCCAGGTCCCGTCTGCTCCGCAGGCTCAAGCAGTAGGCTCACAATGCTCTTCTTCTTGTCTCTTTGGACGCTCCACACCACACGTTGCTTATTTCCTGAAACTCAATAAGTGAAGGCTGCACGCCCCCTGTACTCGTGACTGTCCCTGTGCAGAGCAGTGTTCAGGGTGTGTGGGTGGGAGCAGGCTTTCACCTGTCAGCTTTGAAAACCTTCACCCACTGTTTTGATACAGGGGAGCCATTCTAGGCTCGGCAGTCATACACTTTGCCACCCCACTGGGTTCTGATTTCTGGGACATGATCCCCCAATACCCTCCTGCTGCTCCTGCTGGCCATGAGCACCCACAGGCCCCGAACCAGCCCCCACCCCACTGAGGGCTTCAGATCCCCAGCCCAACTGGCGCAGGGTGAGCTCACAGCACCCTCTTCCTGAAGCTGTGGCCCGGCTTGACAAGCAAGGGTTGAAAGGGATGCGGACAAGCAGAGCATGCCCCACGGACAGCCTGGCTAGTGTTGTGTCCCCCACACGGTAGGGCTGCGCCCCGAGGCCTGCTGGGAGAAGCTGGGCCTTGCACACCTGTAGACCCGGAACCGCCTGGGGCTTATACAGCTGCCCAGCTCCAAGGGTGGATCCGGAGGGACAGGGCCCCTATACACACCCACTATACCCTTCTGCATGCCTACTGCCCCTCCGCAGACTGTAACCCTGTCCAGGTGTAGGGAGGACCTGGCTTGGGCACTTGTCCCTGGCTTGGGACATCCACGCACCCTTCTGCATCCGTGTCCCTGAGCCCACGGGTCAGCCCAGCATGACTGCTGCAGCATCTTCCTAAGGGCTGGCTGCATTCTACAGACCTCACACCGGTGCACCCAGGATGGTGGACACACACGTGGCAGGTGGCCGGGCCTGTCCCCAAGGAGACCCATCCGGGACTCACCCTCCTGGGCAGCACCAAGCACACAGAGACGGCTCTCCCCTCACACCACCAGCTCTGAAAGTCTGACTCTCAGCATCACCCCGCCAACCTCAGAACTGCTTCTCAGGCAGAGATAACCAGAGACCTCTAGCAGTGAGGGACGCGCACCCAGGATGTGCCTAGGCTATGTGTGTTGGGGGGTGTTGTCCCTCTCTCCCTGCAGGGGAAGGGACACCTCACAGTGCATGGGGACTAGCAGCAAACTAAAGAGCACCTTTTATTTTTAATAAAATAGTGGCGCATGAAAAATATCATATATTACAAATAGGCACAGGCAGAAGCCACCCTTCCTGGCCTGAAGAGAATGCGCTAGGAAAAGTTTGTCTTTTTTGGCCTAGCACTTTTTCATCTAGTCAGGAAATTGTTTGTTTGACAATAGCAAGAGTTAGCCCTTCGGGTGCTCCTGAAAGAGCCTTTGCCCCTCTCCCCCTCCTTTCCAAATCAGCCCGAACGTGTGGAACACTGGCTTGGTTTCCATTAAAAGCCACAAAATGTAATGCTAAAGGGTTTCTGAGGCCCGGCCTTAGTTCTTTTGTTAGCAGAGTTCTTTTGTTGTCTTTATGTACAGCAAAATACTTGTTTCTCTTTTTATTTTCACAGAAAGAGAAGAAAAATGTATTGCACATCTTTCGGCCCCACGTACGTTCAGCCTGCAGGAGCTTTCTGGCTTCGAGAGAGGCCTCCTGCAAGGGCTGGAGGCCACAGAGCCCCTGGCGTGACAAGACTCCTCGGGACCCTTCTTTTGTCATCACAGCCACTGTGGCATGAAGCACCCTCCTGAGGTGGGGTGGGAGGGCTCCTCGCTTACCCGAGGAAGAGCTCCTCTGGGCACTCAGGTGCCCGCAGGTCACCAGGCCACCCAACACCCGGGTGCACCCTGCAGATGGGTCTGTAGTGTTCTTCTCAACTCCAAGCCAACTACTGCTCCCCAAACGAGCTGCTAAGAGGCCGTGGACAAGGAGCCCCAGCCACGAAAACCAAGCGGAACAAAACCTTCCAAGTATGCATCCTGCTTTCCGAGTCCTGCGGTATCCTGAATGTCAGGGTGGTCACTTTTGATTTCTTTATATCTTTGTTAAGATTTTATTTAAAAAAAGAAACAAAACCACAAGCAAAGCACCCAGCATGGGCTCCGACTACCTGGGCCTGTCCTCTCCCTCATACGCAGGCAGGTGGCTGCACCGGGAGCTCGAACTTCCCCAGGTGTGGCTTTTGGGGGTGCTGGGCTTTTTTATAAATCCCCCCGCTGGCAATGACGCTGGCCGGTTTCCTGCGGCTCTTCCTCTTCAACCTGCGGCTGCAGACCTGCTGCCAGGACTGCAGGGTCTTGGACGTCCAGATCCACACCCCGCTGGTGATGCCCACCACCAGCAGCATGGAGACCTTGACCATGAAGACCTCCACAGCCGGGATGGAAGCAGCCATCAGGCAGTCCAGAGTCTTGGTCTGGTTGTCCACGCGGCACCGGTGCTGCGCCGCCAGAGCTTTCCAGCGCTCCACGTTGAGGCGCTCGTAGAAGTAGCAGGCAATCACGCAGGTGGCTGGCACGGTGTACAGCACGGAGAACACCCCGATGCGCACCATCAGTTTCTCCAGCTTGTCCGTGTTCTCCCCACCGGTCTTCATCACCCTGCGGATGTGGAACAGGGCCACAAAGCCTGACAGGATGAAGGAGGTGCCAATGACCAGGTAGCAGACCAGTGGCACCAGCACGAAGCCCGTCAAGGCGTTCACGTCCATGTTGCCTACATAGCACACGCCCGTGAGCTCGTCCCCCGCCACCCTGCGCATGACCAGGATGAGGATGGTCTTCACCGCCGGGATGGCCCATGCCGCCAGGTGGAAGTAGCTGCTGGTGGCCTCGATGGCCTCATGGCCCCACTTCCTGCCAGCGGCCAGGAACCAGGTGAGCGTGAGGACCACCCACCAGAGCGAGCTGGCCATGCCGAAGTAGTAGAGCACCAGGAAGACCAGGGTGCAGCCCGTGCTCTCCAGCCCCTCCTGGATGACATACAGCTGGCCGCTGTCCCTGTCGCACGCGATGCTCTCGGCCCCTGCAAAGAGGCGGATGATGTAGCCGATGGAGTACACGCAGTAGCACATGGACAGGAAGATGATGGGGCGCTCGGGGTACCTGAAGCGCGCGGGGTCGATGAGGAAGGTCAGGACAGTGAAGGCGCTGGAAAAGAAGCACAGCACGGACCACACGGCCAGCCAGACCACAGCAAAGCGCTTGTCTGCCCGGCTCCAGTACACGTCCACGCCAGGCGAGCACAGCGGCGCGCACGAGGCGCTCTTTTCCACGTGGTGGAACTTGCCCGGGTTCTCGCAGCCTGCGCGCCCCGCGACCCCGTCCTGGGCCGGGTGTTCCTGCGCGCCGCTGCCGGGGGGCCTCTGCGGCCGGAAGAGCGGCGGGAAGAGGCCGGAGCCGCGGCTGGGCTCGTCGGAGCCATTGCTAGGCGCCTCCATGCACAGGTAGTTGGGGTCGTTCTGGCTAGGCAGCCGGCCGCAGTCCAGCGAGTCGGGCCACCTGAAGTGGAACTGCTCCATGATGGGCGAGCACTTGAGCCGGGCCTGCTCGCACATGACGCGACAAGCGGGGATGGGCGCGGAAACCTGCTCGGTGCACATGGGCGCATAGAGCGAGCAGAGGAAGAAGCGCAGGTGGCCGTGGCAGCCGTATTCCACCAGCGGTGCGAACTCGTGTAGCCGGATGGCCGCCTCGCGCTGGTTCTCGTGGCCCATCAGGTTGGGCATGCGCGTGCGGTTGTAGCCGATGTCCTTGCACATGGGGATCTCGATGGGCTGGCACTGGCCGTCGCTCGCGCGCTCCAGGTCCACCGAGCCTATGGCGGCGCACGAGCCCAGGACGTGCAGCGCTAGCCACAGGCGGGGCGCGGGGCGCGGCATGGCGAGGTCCGGGGCGCCCCCGCGGGGACGTCCACGCAGCTCACCGCCGCGGCCCGCGCGCTCCGGGTTCAGCGCGCCCCTGCCTGGCGCCCCGGCGCGGGCCCCCGCCCATGCCCGCCCAGCCCGGCCCAGCGCGAGGGCGCGGGGGAGGGGAGCGAAGTTTGCAGACAATACCGGGAAGCGGGTGGCGGGCGCGGCGCGGCGCGGCGCGGCTCCGACTCCCGCCGCCGCCGCCGCCGCCGCCACGGCAAACTTTGGCTTCTTCCGGCGGCGCGCGCGCGGCTACACACAGAAGGGGCGGGCGGCGCGGGCGCACGGTGACCCGGCCGGCACCCTGAGTCCCGGCCTCGCCGGGCCCCGCCGGCAGCCGTGACGAGGTCCGCGTCCCGGGATGAGCCTCCGCGCAAATGGGCAAAGGGGAAAAGAGCGCCGCCGCAGGCCCCGCCCCCGCCCCGCCCAGCGCGCTTTGCATGAGAAAGCCGTGCGCCGCAGGCGCCCCTGGTCCTGACACCCCGTCGGGCCGAGCCTGTGGCCTCAACTCGGCCTCTTTTGCTCGGGTCCCGGGGTCCTCGCGACCGTGCCCCGCACCCCAAGGACACCGAGGTTACGGGAAGTTCGGGGGCCGTGGGTTGGGGCGATCCGCGGGTGGGCTCAGGGTGGGGGCGCATCCTCCAGGACTTTTATGATGGTTCCCGGGCGGAGAGCGCTTTCAAAGAGAAGGGGGATTTGCGTTTTATGGCCTTGGCCATAAAGTGGCCCCTTGGCTTGTAAACCTGCCCGCGTCTCCCGGGGGTCCGGGCGACCAGTCCGGGGCGCTTGATCCCGCGGGGTGGGAGGAGGGCTTGGCTTTGAAATTTCAAAGGGGTCAAAAGGGCCGGCGAGGGCTTCAGGCCGGGATTTAAGACGGAGGTCCCCTCTAGGAGGAGGGGAGAACTGGAGCTGCGGGGGTGGGGTGGGGGCGGACCTTCCGGGCCTGGAACCCGCGTCCTCGGGCTGCCCCCGCCCCCCGCGCGTCTGGGTCATTTGGTGTGGGAAGTCTCCGCGGCCCGCCGGCTGTTCGCGTTACTGGGCGAGAGTCCGCGGGGTGACGCAGGGCGTGGCGAGCAGGGACCCGGCTCTGTGAGAAGGGACCGGAGGCCCGCGTCGCGGTCCACACCCCGGTGCAGGAGCCGCGGGGTCTCTAGATCTGCAGCCCCTATCGTGGGAAGCCACTCGGGACGCGGCGGTGCCGCCGCCTCAGATAGGGCGAGCGAAGCCGCTCGCAGTGCACACGGGCCTCGACGGCCTCCCGCACTAACCCTTGGATAAACAGTCCCCAGGTGTCCCATAGTCACCCGGGAGGCCGGGCCTTTGAAGTGCCTGGGAAACTCCCAGGACCACCTGCGGAGAGGCTGGGGCAGGGGCCCCGTGCGCCCCGCCTCCCCCCAGCCGCGCCCCAGGCTCCAGCGCTGCGCTGGCCCGGGAGGGGTTCGCCCCACAGCTCTCACCCGCGCGGGGTCGACTGGATTCGTGACTGTCTTTGGGAACCCCGCAGGATGGCAGGAGGAGGGCGCCAGGCGCCTCAAGCCGCCCAGCCCCCAGCGCAGTGGCGGGGCCGAGCACTTCCTGAGAGGCTGGGCTTCTAATTAGAACAAGGCGACAGCCTCGGTCGTTCACCCATGCCTTCCTTCCGCGGTTGCGGGAGCCCTGGGACCCAGAAGCAGCAGACGGGTGTCTTATGCCCCCGATATGGGGTGTTGACGCCCGGGAGAGCTGGGCGAGGGCCAGAGGGGTCAGGCAAGGTGGAAGCCAGCGGGCTGGGCTAGTGAAAGCTGCGCTGGGAGGACAGGGAGGGCGTCCCGTGCACGCCAGGCCTCCTGAGCAACCCTCGAGGACCTCCAAGTTAAAAAGTTAAAAGATCCCGCAGATGTCACGCGGCCTTTCCAGAATTTTCCCCGCGAGGGTCCCACGGGGTCCCCTGCACCCTTCTGTTCTCTTTCTGCTAGCGCCAAGCCATGGCATGGGGTGCAAGAGTGCCTAATTGATCCTGTCTGTGCTGCTCTAATTCCGCCGTGTTCGGGCCTATTATTTTAGCCACGGGCACTTTAGATTGCTTTTTTCTCTCCTGCTTTCCCTCCTTCCTTTTTTATAAATATGTCAGCAAAGGAACCCTTCCCTGTGGCCAGCAGAGATGCAGACCAACAAATAGACATTATCCGAAAACGGGGGCTCTGAGAAACCAGCAACTGGAAGATAACTCTGTACCTAATAAATGAAAAGGGCCTTTTGATGCTCCAGCTGAAAAGATATTTTATTTTATTTTTTTTTCCCTGTGTGTGGGATTTGCGCTGTGAGGCTGAGGAGCGGCCGGTTCCCTGCTGCTCAGCTGAGCTGCAACCGGCCCCCCTCTGACAACTGTTATGGAGAATGGGGAAGAATTTTATGGCTGCCTTTCCCTCAGCCCTTTTTTCTTTTGTCTTCTTTGAAGAATGACTTTAGACATTTTATTTACATATTTAACCACGGATGAAAGGGGAGAGAGAAAGCGTGGGGGCAGACGTGGGAATAGTGATATGTTTAAATTAATGGAAATCTTATTAGGCCTCTAAAAACGTGAGCAAAGGTTTCTAATGAAAGTTGATAATTAAACGATTTCGTATAACGGAGGGGAGAAGGATTTTTTCCTCTTTTCCACCACCTAAAAATATACACATAGCATAAAGCCTGCCTCCAGCGATGCTCACGCTCTGTAAGGTCTTACAAATGTTCAAGGGGGCAAGTGGAAAGTTTTTGAAAGGGAAGATTTGGGGAGCCAGGCAGCCTCTTGTACAGAACTAAGGCCTGCTAGAGGTGGAGGGGGGCTGAGAAAGGCCCACTGCCTTCCTGTCAAGCCAGCAAGGCCAGAGGAGAAGGTACTTTGAAACGGATGTTGCTAACAGTCAAAGTTGTATCTTCTCAGGCAATCGTCAATGGAAATTAAAAGCCCGGCGCCAGGTTTTTTGAAACGGGATTAGAGAAAAATCCAAATAATCTCTTGAAGATAAAAAGTGCTGAGACTCTCAGCAGTAAAGAGAAGTTGAACCCTACGATCAGCGTGCTGCAAGCTGATTGCGGGAGCAAGTAGCGGAGTGGGCTAGGACTAGGGGATCGTGGGGGGACCTGGAGGATAAAGGGGGGCCGGCTGTCCTGCTGCCGCAGTGGTCTCCTCCAAGGTCCCCCTCTAGTGAGCTGGGTGCCACGCAGGTATTATCTTGCTGGCCTGCTCGTTGTCCTGGGTGTGGGATCCCGGCGAGGACCCCCGACTCTGCCTGCACAGAAGTGTGAACGTGGTCACCGCTCCCCGTGGCCTGGCGCCCGTGTGCTGTCCACGCTCCGGGCCTAGCTGGTCTCGGGCTTCCCCAGAGGCTCAGCAGACATAAACGCGGGAGCCTGTTCCTGTGCCACCCCACCGCAAACCCCTTGAGCCCCCAGGAGTGATATCTGGTACAGGAAAGGCGAACAGGTCCCGGCAGATTCAGCGGGCACAAAAGTTTTAATTACACTTAAAGAGCGCCGGTTGTAAGATGGGGGAGGGGAGGGGAGGGGGAGACATAAACAAAACAAAACAGAAGAGCCCCTCCTCATAAACTGGACGAGCCAGCACCCTCCGAGGCTGCAGAACAATTTAGGCTGCTATTTTAAGGCCACTTCCCTTGAGATGTGGATTGAAATATTACCAAAGGTTCCGCGGGGTGCATTCGTGTGAATTGCAAATCAGAGCGTTCCTTTAATCCTCTTTCAAGGCCGGGCCTGGGCTCGCTGGCGTCCAGCGGCTCCCCACTGCTTCGGGCGCAGAAGGGCCCATTCAGGGGCCAGCTTCCCGCCTCTGTTCCCACACTCCAAAAAACAACACCGCAGACAGACACCCTCCAACTAAATTAGATTAAACTCCTTCTCCTCGGCCGCGCATTAGCCTTTTTACTGCCGGCTTCCTGGGCAGCGCCTCCTCCCTGTTTAAAGACACAGCGCTGCCTTTCCCCAGGCCGGCGGGCCCGGGAGCCCGTGCGCGCTGAGGGGGCGTGGGGCATCGGGCGCCCAGTCTGAGTGTGCCTGCGAACCCCAGGACGCTGTCTGGGCCCAGCACGGAGGACCCCACGCGTGCCGGCTCGGAAACGGACCTGGCAGACGTCCGCTGGGGCGGGGCTGGCCCTGATCCGAGCGCTTGGACCTGAAATTATGTGTGCGGCTGGTGTTCGCGGGGTTACTCCAAAAAGGAAACCACGGGATCCCAGGGAAGCTAAACACTGGAGTAAGAGGGGCCGGAGGGGGAGGGGCGAGCGGGTCACCCACGCCGCCGCCTTTGTGCCGCCGCTGGCTGGCGGCCCATCTGTCTGTGCTGTACTCCTCTTCCCCGGGCCTCTTCCTGCCCTCCTGAGCACCCGGCTTCCTAGGTGGGAAGACAGTCCACTCGAGGCCTGAGCCCTGTGTGGGCATCGAGGAGGCTGTGGGCACCGTGTCCTGCCAGTGACAAAGCAACGTGGAGCCTGGTTCTCCTCTCCACCTCCCAAACGTGGCATTCGTGGTCTGGGTCCCCACCCCTAGGAGAGTGGGGCCGGGCTGAACCCTGGGGCTCCGTGGGACCCACTTTCCTCCACCCACCTTCCGGCCACAGGAAGCCACTTCTGTCTCTGCCTCAGTTTTCTTCCCTGAGGGATGGGATCAAAGGGCTCCCACTTCCCAGGGGAGGTGGAGGGTGATAAGCTGAGGACATGCGGGGGGATGGAGGCGCAACTTCAGTGACCAAAGCCACCACAGCCACGGATGAGCCACCAGGCCCCTGCCACCCCCTGTCTCCCCTCACGGTGGCAGGAGGGTGCCCTGTCAGAAAGGGAACCAGAGTCCTAAGTTGAAACCTGGGTGAGTCCCTGAGTGCCTGTCCCAGTGCCACCCATATCCTAGCAGACGCCCGGAGCATGTGTGGCCAGCGTGAACTCCCACGAGGGATCCTCCCGGGGCCTGGTCCCACAGGTATCCATCACTTCCCGCGTCTTGCTGCGGGGCCCGAGATAGTGGGGGCCGTGTAGAGCGTGTGTGGATTGACCTTGGCCTCTCCAGGGTCAGTGTCCACTCGGGGTCCCTGTGCCTGTGCTTCACCTGCTGGGAGCTTCCCTCCTGCTCCTCCTGTTCCCTGACGTCCAGCCTCAGGCACTCGTGTTCCCTCTCCGACCCAGTGCCAAGCCGGAACCGCGGGTCCCCACGTGGCAGCTCTGGGCCACTGCAGCACTCTGCTGCCAGACAGGACACGGGGCGCCTGTGATGAGTGCCCCCAGATGGCATTCAGGACCCCTATTGGGGTTTGTGAGGTGGAGGGCGAAGAGGCAGCAGCTGGGCGGTGACAGTCTTCTGGGAGTCTGCAGGGGTCTGAACAGGGGAGAGCCATGACCTGATGACCTTGGTGTCCTGGGCCCCTGTGGCCGCTGTGTCGCTGGCAGGTGGCAGTGGGGGAGGGAACAGTGGAGGCCAGAAGGAGCCTATGCCGTGGTCAGAAGAAAATGGAGGCGCTCTGTTGGAGGGAGGGCTGGACCCTGCTTCGGGCCCAGGAGGGAGCTCTGTGCTGTCTTGGCTGCCCTGGGGACTCTGCTCTCCGTCTGCCCTGCCCCTGTCCCTAGAAGGTGAGCGGGACACCACCCACCTCCCTGATCCTGGCCTCCCAGAAGCACAGCTCCACAATGGGGTCCACCTGGCCGCACACCAGAGACCAGAGGTCAGAGGCAGGGACTCCTGGGAAGTGTCTTCGAGACAGAGGCCTGCAGCCCGTGGGGCTGCCGCCACCATCCTCTACAAGAGCTTCGGAAGGGTGTGTCCGAGGCCCGGCGCTCAGGCTCGGAATCAGATCCTGATTTTGCCGGTGTGTGCAGCAGGGCCTGCAGGCAGCGCTCTCTGGAGGTATCGGCAGGTGTCCGTCTAGGGATGGTGGACAGAAGAGGCCACAGGCTGGGGCCACCCAGAGCTGGCTGAGGCAGGAGGACAGCTGTTCACCTCAGGACTGTGGCCCAGGGACCTGCCTCTCTGTGTCCCAGTGTGCCATCCCCTGCAGCTTGGGCTGGGCTGCCCCTGCACACACCTCAGCCTGCTCCAGGGTGCTGCGTCCTTCAGGCTGGGTTTGGCCTGTGCCTCTGCGCCTCAGCACCTGGCACGGTGTGATGGATGCATTCTCTAATGACCCTACCTGCGCCCCGACAGCCACCCGGTGCTTTTGGTGCCCTGGTCCCAGAGTGCATTCCCAGGGGCTTGTGGGTATGCGCAAGAACCCAGCCCGGGGGGTTCTCTAACCACCCCCAGCTACGGCCCCTCGGGTGGGCTGGACAGAGCCTCTGGGAAGGCTGTGTCCAGGCCCAGGCGCCACACACGGTGTCCCGCTGGCTCTCTCGAGGCCCGACTTCTCCAGCACTTCCTCCGTTTGGGAAGGTGACTCTCGGGAACCCCAAGATTCAGGTGTCCTTCAGTCAAGAGCTCAGGGATCGGACACACCTCTGTCTGATTCCTGTCAGGTTCTGCTCAGCTCCAGGGAAGCCCTCTAGGGCACCTGGCTGTGGCCACGTGTGTCTCAGGCCAGCCACTCCATCTGGGGCCCTTTGAGCAGCTCAGGCCTTGACCTTAGGTGCAAGTGTGGATCCATGTGCGTGTGGGTGCGTGCGTGTGCCCATGGACATGTACCAGTGTGTATATGCAGGAAGGGGACACACATGAAATCGCATGTGTCCTGCAGAGGTATCTGTGGGAAGAAAGAGCCACCACATCTGCAGGAGAAATGTTCTGTGAGAAACGTGGTCCCTGATCCACAACAGGGCACTGACATGCCACAAATGTAGTCCAGTGTTCCCAGGGGCCATGGATCTACCGTCCAGGTGGGGGCTGTGCTCCCAGCCCTCCCAGGGGAGCTGCCTCAGCTAAGGTGTCGGGGAGGTACAGGACAGAAGTCCACAGAGGAGGCCACGGAGGGGAAGGAAAAGCAGATGTGAGGGCTGGTACAGTGGCAGCTGGGCAGACCAGCTTGGATGGCAACCTTGGGGTTAGCTCCTGGGGCCTCCTTCCAGCCCTGCACCAGGTGGCCTTCCAGGTGGGCTGGCCCTGTCCAGCTGGTCGCCTGCAGTGGGGTCAGGGTGGCCCCACAAGGTGACCTCCAGGCTCTTGGCACTGTATTGGGCTGGGGGAGGTTCTGTGGGTTGCAGCAGGTGCTGGACGGAAGTGGGGCCTCACCCTGCTCCAGGCTGTCCTGTCTCCCCTCATCCTGCAGCAGGCCGAGGGACGGTGGAGAGGCCTGACCATGCCCTTGCAGATGTTTGGTGAGTGATACTAAAGCTGCTGAGTCTAGAAGATCCAGAAGGCTTCGGAGGGCTGGCCAGCAGCAGAGTAGGCTTGGTCGGAAATGCCTTCAGTAACACAAGGGTTAACATCTGCCAGAGCTCCAAGTGGGCAGTTAGGACAGGGCCCAGCTTGGTTCATGGGCAACTGCAAACCTTGTCAAGGATCAATATGCATTTATTTCTCTGCTCTGCCATTTTTATCGTGTTGATATGGCCTGGGCCAGCTTTCCTCTTGTACTTAGAATGGCTGCCCCTGCTCCTGCCATCACACATACAAACATTTTTCTATTCCATGGTAGAAAAAAAAGACAAGCCACATTCACCTTATGACTTTTTTTTTTTTTCTTTAATCAGTGAAAGCAGCTTCCAGAAGCCCTGAAAAGGCTTTCCTCTCTCACCTCCTCAGCCTACTTTCTCTGCATATCCACACTGTGCCTGGGCCTGGAGACAGATAAGGCCACGAGGACTGGTGGGAGGAGGTGGAGCCAGCGGTCAGGTGGACATCCAGGGGCTCCTCAGCCGTGGTCCCCCAGGCTTCAGTCCTAGAAGATGGTGCCACCTCGCTGCCCCTGGGGACAGACTGCACAGGGAGGCTGTGGGGACCGAAGAAGCCTCGCCCAAGGAGACCTCAGGAACAAGACTGAGGGCGTGCTGCGCGTACCCCAATTTTAAACATCAGATTTAAGCACCAGGCAGTTTTGTCTTTGGCAGGCCAAGTTCCCAGTGCCCTGCATTCCCAGGTGGTAGGTTGGCAGGAGACGGTAGAGTGTAATGGGGCGGGACCCATCATCCCCTGCCGCGCCCCCCGCCCCACTGTGTAATTTAAAGCCTGCTGACCTGCACCTGGCTCTCTCACCTACTCAGAAGCCAGGTTAGGAGCCAGGCGCTGGCAGCTGTGTCCTGCCATCACCATGTGTCTGCTTTGCAAATAAAGTTTTATTGGAACACGGCCCTCGTCCTCACTTGTTGCAAAGGCAGTGCTGTCCCTGGTCCCTGCAGAGAGCTGGCCCAGGCCACTTGGCCCACGAGTGAGAAATATGTGTGGTCCGGATAACAGATGTTGCGGGCATAGACGGGTCCCTCTGCCTTCACCTCCGGCCCTGTGACCTTCCCAGTCTGTGACTCTGATGCTACTGTTAGACCCTGCCATGCCCATGGCCTTCCGGGGTTCCCATGGCAACCTGTCTGAGGGCACGATGCAGCAATAGGTAGGGCTTGGGAGGCCAATGCAGAAGGGAATGTGATGGGGCAGCCTGAACTACAGGATGAGGGGACAGCCACCAGGGGCCCCACACTCGCTGGGGAGCGCGGGGCACACCCCAGTTGACAGGAACACTGGGACCTCAGGAAGATGTGCTCGTGGCCGCCTAGGGGTGGCCTGAGGTCACGCCTGGAGCGTGTGGGTGGATGGACTTGGCACCCCAAATCGACTTCTTGTGAATGGTGCGGCTTTAACCTCTCAGAATCGCGGTTTTCTTATCAGCTGCCTGGGAGCAGGACTGCAGCGCAGACTGTAACCTCCCACTGTGCATGCGTCCTGCGCCCGCCAGGTCAGGTGATCGCGGATGCGTCCCGAGCCTCACAGGCCAGGTGACCAACCGCGCATGGGTCCCGTACCCCAGAGGCCGGGTGCGGTCCACATAGACCTCAGGTGTGTCAGGCATCCCGGGTCTCCTATGCAGGGTTCAGGCCTGGGTCAAAGCCCAGCCCCCGAGTGTCTGGCGTTCAAGGCTGTGCTGCCTTCCTGTGGGTGTCCAGAAAGGACTTCAACAGAGACCTGTGGGCTGGGTGGGGACACACCTGCATGTCGGGGTGGGGGGGGGTTCCTGGCCCCTTATTGTGCCTGGCCGCTGCATGGTTCCTTTTTAATGCACTGTTGGCTGCATGAAGTGGTTCTGACTTTTTGCAGAGCTGGAATCAAACTCTGGGCCTTCCCCCC
>PVKN010008372.1:0-25238 GCA_004027915.1 Capromys pilorides
TCTTCCTCTTCTTCCTTTTTATAATCCTAAGGACATATGGCCAGGAAAATTATAGATGGGAAAATGGCACTAGTAATAAGCTCCATGAGCCTCACTTAGAAAGGGTTCCATGGAATCTGAGATAGACTACCTTGCTCCCCCAGGCAAAAGAGTGTGACCTCAATTTGAATCCACTGATCCCTCCAGTACTAATTCTTTCTGCTCCAGATATTCACATTTTACTCAGGCCCCTCCCTATGGAACATAGGGCAATCTTTACTGAACAGTAAGTACCCATGCTTCCTGTGATTCACTGCTCCAATCAAACAGACCATCTGCTCCTGAGGCTCTTAACTCATCAGGGCTTTGCTTTTTTTGTTTTTGTGGTACTGGGGATCGAACTCAGGAACTTGCACTTGCCAGGCAGGCATTTATGCCACTGATCCATATCCCTGTCCCTTCCATCAGGGCCTTGATGATGGTTGGAATTCATGAAGATGGTATATTGTCCTGGAAAAAGAAGGGACTAGTGTTTGAATTCCAGCACTGTCACCTATAGTTACTGTGTGACTTTAGCCAAGTTACTTGCCCTTTCTAAGCCTCAGTTTCTGCATCTGTAAAATTGGGATAATAATATTGCAACCCCATATAGTTCTTGTCAGTATCTAATAAAATAACATGTAGTTCCTAAGAATAAGGGTTGCCCAGCTAACAAAGGAAAAGCTCCAAGTGTACTAACAGGCTGGGTGAATATGTTCAAAATATTTATGTCTAGGTTGGGACAGACTTGGTAATGCTCACGTAGGCACTTATCCTTCAGGAAAGAGGGCAGTCTTGGAATTAATATTACTATTTGCCCTTTGTCAAGGAGTAGCTCAATAAGAGTTAGAATTGCTGGACTCTCCTTAGATCTGCTACCCAGCGGTCTGTCTGTAGTCATTTCCACAAGTGTTTCTACTGCCATATTTTCCCTGGGTACTTGAAGCTTTGTTCCTCATTCCCACTTATTGGACTATGATTGTCCTCCACAGGAACAAGTTACATCAGCTCAGTTGGTGAGGTTCCAGTGGCTGGCTGCTTAGGGATTAATGCAGGGCTCCTCAGCCCAGAATTGTTCTTGTATTTCACAAGGCCTGCTTTTATAGTATTCTTTAGGAAGTGGCAAAACAGCTGTGCTCCTTTTGGGGCCCTAGTGAATGTCTAGCATTTCTCTGCAGCTTCCAGAATGCCAGAATATCCCTTAAATGGGACATTTGTTCCAGTTGAGAGTTTGAAGGATGAGAGGGGTGGGGCTGGGAACACAGGAGGGGTGATAGGAGAGGGAAGTTGGTCAGAGTCCCTCACCTGCTACTCCCAATTCCAGGAAGCAGGACCAGATGTTTCACCTTCACTGGGCTGAATTAGTTACATTAATTAGGAAGAAGGGAATTATCAGCCAGAGCAGCCTTCAGAAGGCATAGCCACCAACTTCAGCAACCCGTACCCTTGGCATTTAATCCATGGCATCCTCTGTTTTTTCTCCTATAGATTGTGGTCCAAACTGTAGTTTTGGTTTGTGATGCTGATCCTGCAAGACACGCAAGGCATGTACTGTTTCCCTCATCTGACAGGTGAGGAGCCTGAGGTTAAGAAAAGGAAAAGCTACTCATTTTTCAATGCTCTGTAGAGTATGGCAAGTGTGAACCTTGCCAAACTGGAGAAGGCCCAGCAGTGATAGTTTAAAGAGTGGGTAGAATCCTGGCAAGGAAATGTTAAGGAGATTATGACATAAAAATGGTATAAGCATGTGGTATAAAAAGGGGAGGCTAACTAATAAATTCTGCTATTGATCAAGCAACATGGAGGCCCAATCTTAATCTCTAGTAATGATGCCCTTAAACCTAACTTTCCTGTGTCTGCATGGGAGAATCAAGAATCCACAAACTGTGGCCAACGACAGGCCTGTTGGTTCCCCATTTCTGACGTTACTAGATGACAAGATAAGGCTTTTTTCAGGTTAGCAGGGACTTGGTTCTCATATTCTAGAAAAAAAATCTTCTGGGTAGTACTTTTTTCCAGGTCTTAGGGATTGAACCCAAGGCCATCTCTGAGCCACATTCTAAAAAGCCCTTTATGTTTGGATTAGTACTATCAGCTTTGTAATTTTAATGTTGAAGTGTAATGCTGATCCTGTAAGACAGGCGAGGCATGTACTATTTCCCTCATTTGACAGGTGAGGAGACTGAGGCTAAGAGAAGGAAAGCTATAAGCCCACAACTCACATAAATACAAAGTGACAGGGCTGGGACATTGAAAAAAATTCCTGGCTTTTCAGTTCATCCTCACTAGCTATTTTTGCATTGCATACTGAGCCCAGTGGATTTCAGTCAAGTTTGCACATGTATTTATTGAGTTGGTTTGCATGGATCTGTCCACAGTCCTGGCATTTCTCTATGTGTTGGTGATTTTATATGCAATATTTAGAGAAGTTTTTAGCCAGTGTATGATAAAAGATCCCTGGACACCATGTCCAAAAGGAAGACACCAGACTGGGCATTTGGATGAATGGGACTTACTCCAATTCTGACCTGTTTGGGCCAGAGACATCCTTCTCTCTTGATCCCACAGATTTTTGACCATGATCTGTAATTTCTGCCACTGGTCATGGCCTATGGGCTGGTCCTGACTCTTTTCTTCCTCTTCATCCTCTTTCTCCTGTTCTTCTTCTCCCAAATCGGGCACCACTGTCACAGGAGTTTCTTCTTCTTCTCCTTCTTCTCCTTCTTCTCCTTCTTCTCCTTCTTCTCCTTCTTCTCCTTCTTCTTCTTCTTCTTCTTCTTCTTCTTCTTCTTCTTCTTCTTCTTCTTCTTCTTCTTCTTCTTCTTCTTCTTCTTCTTCTTCTTCTTCTTCTTCTTTTTCTTCTTCTTCATCTGCCAAATAGTTCTGATTCTCTTCACCCTCATCATCCTGGAACAGGGACAAAATATAATCATCTTTTTTTGAGAAAAAGAAAGCTCCATAGCCTACCCCATAAGCCAAAACTAAATGGAAATAGCTCCATATCTGGAGATCCTTCAAATTTCCACTTCCTCATAAACATACTCATTGTTAAGAGAGGTGGATTTTTTTTTTGTGTTATTTTGGAGGAAATATCCTTTCTCTAATCAATACTGAATCAGTACTCTTTCCATAGAGATACAAGTTTTATTCTTAGCTTCTGGCATTTAGGCTGTTCTCCTAGGACATGTAATGTCACTGCCCTGTCCTGAGATTCTGGCCTTTCTCTTAACATTGGCTTGTCATGCAGACTTGAGCTCCCACTAGAAGATGGAATAGTCTTAGATAGTCATGTGTATGATTGCAAGTTCTTAATCCAAACCTGCTTTGTTCTAACTCCTTGCTCAACCTCACCATCCCAAGTTGTTCCTAAATAGAGTCTAGGGCGGGCACTGGAGAGGGAGGTGAACTATTGTACCTCTTCTCAAGAATACCTTCCTGACAGAAGCAAGGGGTGGGGATTTGTTTTCTGTTGTCTTACCGCTGAATGTCTTCATGCCTGAAGCTGCATGGATGGATTACCCAAGAGCTTGGCCCCCAACTATTTCTTCATTAATTTCCCCTGTACCCTAGGAAAAAAGCTGGGCATGTACTAAGTGCTTAGCAAGTATCTGCTGGTGGACTGATTGCAGCCATTACTTGAGATTTGAAACTGTAATATTCTCAGAGTGGTTCTGAGAAAATTAAACAAAAAAGGAGAAAAAATATATAGAAAAACTAAAATTTCAAGCAGTGATTTAAATGCCTTTCAAACACAGACTGGAGGAGTGTTGTATCTTTTCTCTTTAGTTGTTTGTCAAGGTTCACTGCCACATCAGAAAATAGGGTCACCCTCGGTTCTCTCTGCTGTCCAAGTCTGAAGAGTGGCAGAGCTTGTGCACCTGTTAGGGTTAGATATGTCAAATGGTCAATGCCAAAAACTGCTGATTCTCTGTCCTCTCTCCCCTCCCTGCCTGATTCCTCAAGGGCCACTTAGAGGGCACACTGCTAAATAATGCTGCTTTTGGTGGATGAGTGTGAAATTGGGATATTCACAATCAGTAAAAGTGATACAGAATGATGATGCTCTGTCCTTACCATTCTGCTCAGTGCTGTGTAGCTCTTGATTACAAGCACACTTGAATTGTTCTCCAATTTGTTCAAATATACAGCTGCACATCACACATACCATAGTAACACTGACAGGGATATCCAAGGTTTGTTTTTCCATATAAAGCTCAGAGAGGGCCCATTAACCAAAGCCATGGAACAAATTTATGACATAATTGTGTTTCAGAACCTATGTCTCCTGGTACTCTGGACAATGAAGTTTGTCCTCCATTACACTAAGCATAAGTGCCTAGAGGTGGCTTAACAGATTTATGAAGCACAATAACATCTCAGCTTTTATGTTCCCAAGAGATTGTGGGTACTTATAATCGAAGATTATTTTTTACTTTGATATGGATCCACAGTGTAAGGCTTAGAAAAATAAACCTCATTTCTCATTTAATGTTAACTGGATGAATAGATGTTCTTAAATCTCTTTAACTTTTTTTGTGAATTTGTGTACTCATTTGACCTTCCAAACTACATTTTGAGTACCCCGTGGAAGAGTCCATCTTCTTTTAATGCTTTTGGTACAGGGTCTCACTACACAGCTGGGACTCGTAGTGATCCCCCTATTTTCTGCCTCCCCAGTGCTGGGATTGTAGACGTGTGCCACCACGCCTGGACTCGGTGGTTGATTCAGTGTGCCTAGGGGTGGGTCCAGTATGGTATGTGGTGCCAAGGATCAAGCTCTGGTCCATGAACTTGCTTAAGCAGGCTCTTAGTCCTCTGAGCTATCTTGCTGGCCTGAATCCATCTTTTCTAACCTCTTGTTGACCATCCACAGTGTGAAGCCCACAGCTAAGTATCCAGTGGCTACTGAGCAAATATTGATCATATGTACCTGAATTAAAAATCTTTATGTAGGACTCTCTGGAAACACTGTCACAGAGCTTGTCACCTTAGCCCATAGGAATATGCACTGAGTGGGTAGTCATCATGGTCCACAGAGACTACTGCATTTGCGAATGTCAGAGAATTTGAAGCACATCTTTTCCTCATGGAGAGATTTATATTTCCTTTGCATCTTCCTTTTCTCTCCTTGTTGCCTAGGCCTGCCTTCCACCTCTGCTCTGCAAGCTGGCCAGGGTCTCAGCCTGATTTTATTTGTAGGTGTGTGCTGTCATGATAATCCTATTAAAAATGGCTTGTCATCAAAGTCTTACTCTGCTGGGAAGAAGTAATCTTCTCTGAGCTAATTTCTTCCTACAGATCTCATACCACCCGAGCCTTACTTCAGGAACCTCAAGATTTCTTTTTCCCTCTTGTTTGATTCTAGGGACACAGCAAAGACATATTATGTAAGAGAGGCCTTCCCTGAAAATTTCTTATAAGTGAATCTTTGTAAAATGTATTTTCATGCAACTACTTTAACAGAATGTAGTAGGGACCCTTTGTTGATGAGAATGCATATCTCCAAGGCTGGTTTTTGTCTGCTTCCCCATGGAATAAACTGTGTGAATGTGCTGGAATATTGCACAGGCTGTGAGTTGGGGCCTTCATGCTTCACTAAAAGGGAATTCTGAAGGACAGGAGGTGATTCCATTTTGTACAATCTAACCATCCAAACAAGTATATAAATAAACATTACAACCCAAAGAATACATTTGTGCCCTACATGAAACAGTATCCTGTAAACATCTGAATCGATGGCTAATTTAAAAAGAGAAATTATATATGTGAGTATATCAAATAATATTTAAAATCTGATCAAGTATTATAAAGAACAAAGTCCTCTGATGCATTTTAAAACCAAACTACTTGACAAATAACTGAAATTATACGCAATAATTTATTAACATTCAGCAGAAAAGAAGCCAAGTGAGAAACAGTTATATTTGTTCCATCAACCATGACTACTTTGAGAGCTGGAAGGGACTTTGGGAACATCAAAAGAAAGATTCCACAAATTGTGTCTAGAAATCTAAAAGAAGCCTTGAGTAGTTGACAGGGGGTTAGAAGAATTCACGTTTTCTTTTACTGGTGCTTGACAGTCTTCACTTAATTCCCTGATTATGTAAGTGGACTTATCCAAAGAAAAACGGATTATGTGTTTTCCCTTCACATTATAGCGCTTTCTGTGAGTACCTCCCAACAGTACTGTGTATGGCATATACTAAAGAGTCATAGCAAAGAAAATGTAAGGAAACTTTTGGATCAAATAATGTACCCAGGAGCTAAATACTGATAGCATAGCTGTGTGTTGCTGTTGTTGTTGTGTGTGTGTGTGTGCGCGCGTGTGCGTGCGTGCGTGCACGTTTGTGTTAGGCAGTGTGAGGTGGCTGTGAAGTGTTAAAGTGGGAGGTGGTTTACCAGGGCATGAAGGGATTACATATTGTGCATACAACGGAAAGAATGCTAAACTAGAAATAAGGAGATTTGCATTTTCACTTTAGCTTCTTCACTCACTAGCAAGTCACTCCAGCGCTCTGAGTCCAAGCAGCCTTCCTTACATAATGAGAGGTTCTGGAGTGATGATGTGCAAGACTTCTATCAAGGAGTCTATGATTTTAACAATAGCTTGGGATTTCTGCTTTAGAAACAAGAGCAGCTGAGTTCTAAAAAGCTACCATCCAAAGGGACAGCAGGGTAGATAATGGCTGTCGTTTCCTCTTCCCCTTCTCCTTCTCTCTTGGCTAAATTTTTTGCTAACAGATTGGAACCTTCAAGCCCAGATTCTAAAATGTCTGTGTAAATTCTAGTCTCTTAAGAAAGAAAAACATAGAAAGCCTCTTTATTTTCTGGTATCTTCCCCTTCCCTTCTCTTTGTTTCACAATAAAGAGCACTTCCTCCCTTTATCCAACAATTTAAGGTGTTGAGGGTGTGGGGAACGCGGAGTCCGTGTTCCTTCTTGAAATCCTGGTTCTCGCTAAGTTTCACTGTTTCTGCTCATTCCAAGGAGAGACAGCCATAAGCTATTGTCTACAGAGCCCCCAACCCACCCCATTAAAAATGGGAAGCAAAATACTCTGCTTCCTGGGACTCACAAGTCTGTAGCGACAACCAGAAGGAAGGACCAGAGCCCTCCTGGACCGCAGCTGCCTTCTCATGGCTGTTCAGTGGGCAAACACGCTGCGAAAGCAGCAAGTAGGTGACTTCTGGAGCTTCTGATAGTACAGGAGACAGTGGTTACTGGTAATGCTTGGTGTCTGGTAAAAGTGAACCTTCCTGGCATGAACCCTTCCTCAAAATATCTAACGTGCCCCTTTCTCATTGGTTGGCGCCTTTCCTGAATCAAAGGAAAGCCCTTATGGAAAAGCAAGCTCATCATTACAGGGAGGGGGAGATATTCTGGGTCACGAGGATGAGTGGCTCACCCCTCCCTCCTTCATGTGTCTTTCCACCCCTTGCCTTCTCCAGTGCCTGAGATACAATGGGCTCAATGGAAATCTTAAGTCATATTCTTCTCAATTGAGAGTTGAATATCAGCGTGTAAGGGGCGGGGCATGGGTGGGAGTTGGGGATGAGGGGAGACAGCCAAGAATAACTTGCTTTTTCATGAGGCTGATCTCATGCAAAAGGATCTAGGGTGTCAGAAAAAAAAACTCCCTTTGATTTCCTCATCCCCCTCCCCTGACACAGTAAGCCACCTACAATAGTTTTTATTCGTGTCACTCCATGAACACCTTCAAATGTAGATTGTGCCTTCTAATTTTAAAGGGAAATTTCTTGTTTTAACTTTCCCATTCCAAAGAGAATCTTGGACATAAAGAAGCCTTTTCCTAGCCCACATGTCAGAGTGGCCCCATCAGTCACTGCCCCTCATACACACATCCCTTGGAATCCTGGCCAAATTTCTGCAGTGGTTGAGATCTATATTTATCCCTTAGCATCAGGGCAGAGAACAGGCCAGAACTTTGCAGTGTCAGTTTCCCGAACATATATAACTACTGAAGCTAATATGGGATCTAGCAGAAGAAAAATTAATAGAAACAGCTTAAAATATCCTATAGCAGGTTTGGTCTCTTTGGCCCACTCCACTCTCTCTTTGGAGACCAAATTATCCAGACCTGGATAATTAAGAGGTCTGGATGTAGTTTGTGGTCCTTTCTTTACAAAATATTTTCTCTTCCTTTACACCAGGTGACTGAGCATGTTGCAGAAACTGAAGTTCTGGGCATGTTCAAAACCAAGACAAACAGCACAATCATTTAGATAGATTTAATCACCATGCCAACTATAGGATATTCTTAAATGACTTCAATTGGAGCTACTTTAAAATAAGAACTTCATTTACTATAATGTTTCTAATTTGGACTCCTCAACACAGTTTTTCTTTGAAAAGAAAGAAGCCACTCACAAAAACAGCAAAGCTCATACTCTTCTTCAGACTTTAATGAAAGAAAAATGCATTGTAGAAGCTACCTGGTCTGGGTAGATGCTGAGTTCTATATCTACACCTTCCCTGCTCCAGTATTCTGTGTGCCTCCAGATATTAAATACGAGAATTTTGAGGCCCATGGAAGATTAAAAAACCAACCAAAAGGTAAGTCAATTGGTTACATGGGTTACTTTCCTTGTCACTGAGACAAAATATCTGGCACACACAAGTTAAGGAGGGAAAGATTTCTTTAGCTCATAGTTTGTAGAGATTTCAGTCCACATTGGCTCACTCCAAGGAAAGGTGGCATGTGGCAAAGGGGTAATCATTCATGACTGCAGAAGAAAGCAAATGCATCAAGAGCAAAAGGGGGACACAAGAGCAAAAGGGGGACTCTTTCTGTCCCTTTTATCTTCTCTAGTGTGTTAGGATTAGGGCAGTGCAAATTATTAGTGGACTAATCCAGCTGTCACCCACTCTTAATTGTAGCATTGCTCTATGAATTAATCACATACTACAGATTCATTTGCCTACAAAAAAACTCCATCTAAAACTGCATGAGACTTTGGGGGGATGTCTAGACATAAACCCTAACACTTGTCTTACTAAGGTAGAAAGGAGCATGATCATTTCAACAACAATTCAAGTACCAAGAGTAAGGGCACTAAAGAGTGTTTGAAGAGACAAGACCTCTGGTAGCAAAATATCTACTCTTCACAATCTTTTCTTCTATAGCCTTTTGGGAATCAGTGGCTTGACATATGCCTAACATATTTGCAGTATTATTTCAACTACAGTCTAGGCTGTCTTCTTCAATGTCAGCTATTGGGAGGGGTAAAAGAACCAAATCTCCCAGGGTGTCCAAAACAAAAATCGGTATAAATTCATGCTCAAAAAGTGCTAATTAACTACACACTGTTTTTTTGGGTACAGGGAATGAAACTTAGGACCTCATACTTGCCAAAAACTGTGGTTAAAAGAGAAACTTTTTTTTTATTATGGCCAGCTCAGCCTGCCCTGAGGGTGGGGCTGGCACAGTATGTGGTGCCGGGGATGAAATCATGGTTCCTGTGGTTACCTAAGCTTTCCTAAGCAGGCACTTTAGACTGCTGAACTATTTTGCCGGCCTTAATAAAAGAAACTATTGTAGTGGACTATATATATATATATATATATATATATATATATATATATATATATATTAGTTCAGATAGACATACAGCTACTTTCTCTTAGTTCAACGAGAAGAAACAATTTTACTAATAGTGTTTAGATCAGATATTATGTCTGCATCTTGTCCTCTGAATATCCACTACGATGACAATAATATGCGATGTATTAATTATTGGAACTATCTTACTGACCTGTTTTGAAACTGTCTCATTGCTATTTTTATTTTATCACTAAAACTAATAAAAATTAGGAGCTGGGGAGATAGCTCCATGGCACAAATACCTGCCTGTCAACCGCAAGGTCATGAGTTTGAACCCTGGTCTCGCAAAAAAAAAAAAAAAAATGTGTTGCCAGTGTCAGCCATCAGGATGAGTCATGGCCATTGCTTGACCAGTTTGCCCTCTGTGAAAGCCTGAGAGAATGTCCTCTCTCTAGGTGACTCTCCTTAGGCACACTATACTTCATTTATCCCTTTCCTCTACAAAGCACTGTACATGGTTCCAAAGTTAATCCTGAGGGGATTTGACCCTGGAAAATACAAAAGATAAATGATCTATTATACAGGTCGGGCCTTAACTTGCCCTCGATCACCCAGCAGAAAAGATTAATTATGAGACATAGAACGCAGAGCTAGATCAGTATGACGAGCTGTAAGAGGCTTATACCAACAGCCTCCAACAATGCCAGTTTCACCGGTATCCCACTACAACTATGGAACGTTAGACTATATATACAACTACTCTCTCTTTGTACAAAGAGAAGATAAAATTTTAGTTGTTGTAGTTGTTTTTCCTTTTTTCCTCCCCTACTAATATAGATTAGAAAATTTATCATGTCTACACACTGTGCTCTGTATAACTACTATGAGGACAACAAAATTCAATGTATCAATTATTATGAATGCACTACTAATATGTTTTGAAACTATCATAGTGTTATTTCCTATTAAAAATTAAAAAAAATTAAAAAAAAACTTAGTGATACCCATTTAAAGGGCCAGCGGTATAGCTCAGCTGACTCGCTTGCTTAGGGAAGCACAGGGACCAGGGACCAGGGTTCGGTTCCTGGCCCCTCCTGCCACGCCGCCTCCACTCTGGAGTGTGCTGAGCCAGAGATGAAGTCTGGGCATGGTGGCGTGCACCTGTAATCCTAGCACTTGGGAGGCAGGAAACAGGAGGATCACTATGAGTCCGAGCGGCATAGTGAAGCTGTAGAAAAAAAAAATAAAAGAAACTATTTCTATTAATTTTGGAAAAAAATAATGCTCTCTGCTTAGCAGTACAGCAAAATAGAGCCACAAAGGGCTAATGAGCTTGCAAATGGAGCAGTGGTTATGAAGGTAAGAGGGGAAGGAGAAATAAGAGGTTTTGTTTATGTCACCAGATCAAAGGCTAATAATCTACATCTAAAACTACATTCTATACAAGTATTATACATTCTTTGTCTGTCCTGGTTGCCTGCTCTGGTAAAAACATGCAGTTGCTTAAAGTGGCATTCAGAAATAAACAGTCTGTGGACTGTTGCTGTCTTTCTATTCCCAATGGAAGAAGAGATGGTAGCATCCTTCAGAGAATCTTTGACTTTACCATCAGGTGGGCTAGTACATGGTACTTCTTCTTGAGGGCTACTTCCACAAAAGTGTGTGTGTGTGTGTGTGTGTGTGTGTGTGTGTGTGTGTGTGTACAGAGGCAGCGCATTCTAGAGCCACTGAAAAGGAGTTGTGAACTTCCCCTGTTTGGAGATTGGCTGGATCCTCAGGAAGACTATGATTGCCTTACAAGCAGTAAGGCTTAAGAGTTGTTTGCTTTCGAAGTCACACCAGTGTTGTTGAGCACTCCTTAGAATTCCAGTGCCTTCCAGCAGTAGTGACCTGTGTATTCTGAAGTCACTGGGTAAGGAAGCTCCAGGCCAAGCTAAGATCTGAGGCTGCCCATAAATGTTGCCCAGCAAAAGGTGTCCTTTTGGAGTAGATGGAGTAGAGAGAATTTACTTGGGGCTACAGTGATCAGGAAAGAAGTTTTCTTGGAATAGGCAGGGTTTGGGCTGGGCCTTGAAGGGCAATCCTTCAAACTGGAACTGTCCTTGCTGGACTTTATGATGCTAGTCTGCTCCACAGGGTCAAAAGCTCTCCCTCTGGAGCATCTGCCTGTGAGTAGTAGCCTGCAGGTATACGCAGCAGCCTTATTTCCTAAAGCCAGAAGGTTTCCTTGACTGGAACAATCCTAGATAATGGCCCCAGGTCTCTGTTTTCACTGGGTTCCTGTAAGATCCCTTAGCACATGACATTCTTGAGCAGCTTCTGTCTGTCAAGTACAGCTATATAGTGAGAGATACTTTCATTTTGAGGGACCGAAGGCCATGGGTTTGTGACTGTGTAAGACTAGACCCCTAGGGAAAAATGAAGGTTTGGGAAATTGTGAGGTCCTTGTGAAAATCTCAGCCTATTTCTGGGGGCTAAAAGGCACTAATGACTATAATGCAGGGAAGAGATATTGGTTCAAACAAACAACTAATTGGAATTAAGAGAAGAAGTGTGCAGGGGCCTGTAATGAATGCATATGCTAATTGGTCTTCTTTGCTAGCCCCTTGGGCTTTGGCTGTGACATAGAGTAGCCTATTAGATGCCTGCCTCTGTAATAGCTGCTGAACGCTGGAGCCCTTTATTGCCATGGTAACATTGATGTCTAGAGTCTAGCTGAGCCCTGGATCTCTTAATTTACTACTCAGGCAGCTACAATTCTTTGGGCTTTATTATTCTTCGTGCCCCGGGTGCCAGAGTGGCCATGAATCATGCTTATTCATCCTCTGCACCACCCACAGTGTCTCTGAATAAGTCAGGGTGTCTCTCACTGTGTGTGATGAGCAGATTATTAAGTTAGAGCCTATTTCTGCCTTAGCTAGACTGGTGCCTCCTAGAAACACAGTGCACCTCTCACTGCTTATCTGCTCTCTCAAATGGCTTTTGGCAAGCAGAGAGATGGCACTGTAGTGCACTCGCAGGGGTCTAGCTTCCTAAAAGCCTATGCTTGTTCGGTGGGCAAGGAGGAGCAGCACCGTGCAGGTGGGGCAGCATCGACTGGGAGAATGAACCTTGGAAGCACATACCACCCAACAGAGCAGTCAGAGGGGGAGAAGAGTCTTCAGAGAGAATCACGGTGCTTGAAATTTGAGTTCTTCTAGATTATGAGGGTTGGGCCTCTGTGGAAAAAGATATCCCTTGTTTTGAGTGACTCCAAAGGAAGGAAGCAAAGCCTAAAGGCTAGAAGATACAGGGGAGTTAGATTTTACTTTATTTTAAAAGACTTTTGCATTTATTTTATTTTATTTTTTTTAAGACTTTTGTTTTGAAAAGCTAGTGAAAAATACCAGATGCTTTGTAAAGTCAGGAAGCAACTGGAGCTGCTCAAACTTTGATATTACAGGATAGAAATCCTTTAAGCACCCATTGCCAGGATATAAGCTGGAGGATGGACGGTTTTGCTAGATGACCTCTTGGTACTTTTCCAAACTTCAAGTACTGTGCATAGAGAAAACTATGGGCTGTACAAAATTTGAGTACATTTAAATGGGTATTTTCCTATTTGCTAAGGATGGAAGGGACTGGCCGAGAGAGGTCTTCTTGAGCCAGTTAGATTCACAGATTTCCTCTGTGGCAGGCTGCAGAGAGAACTATAAACCTAAGGATAGTCAATGAAGTGTGCCAAGCACACAAGGGGCTGTTAAACAACATTGGAACGTTTCTTCCTCCAAACTCTACAAATGTGTTTGTTATCAAGCACCTGCTTGTCTCCACACTGAGTAACTGCTATTAATCTAACCCGAGCCCACTCTGGATTCACAGGCACTAGTCAGCGGTTCTCAGTTGCCTCCTAAATCAAACACAGATGCATAAGTAGGAGCTAAAGGTCTCTCCATCAACAGCCCTTTATAGTTACTCACTTGCTAAGAGAGCACAGGAATGCCAATCAATTTCTCTGGTGTGCCATCTCGACCCGTAGTCCACCACCTCTGAAAGTCCACTGTCCCTGCTTCCCTACTCTTAGAAATGCTTATGGGCCTGGAACTCCTTCAAAGAAAATGACAAGGTAATTCTGAGGTCAGGTGGTACTATTTCTTATCAAACAACACAGTATGGGGCTGGGGATATAGCTCAATGGCACAGTGCCTGCTTGGCAAGCTCAAGGTCCTGGGTTCGATTCCTTGCACTCCGCCAGATACAATAGCCTGAGCATCATATTTGGAACTGGATTTGAATTCAATTTCCACTCTTAATAGCTGTGTGACCTTCACCTCCCTGGGCTTTAGTTTTCCCATCTGTAAAATAATTTGATATAAGAATCAAATTATTTACTTTATATAAAGTTTCTGGCCTAGTCCACTCAAAAAGGGGTTTGTTGTTACTACTACTACTACTATTATTATTATTATTATTTATCCTATGTGGATATTATTAAAGTAGTTTCCAGAACACATGATTTCTCAGGATTTTTCCTTGTGAAGAAAGCAACTAAATCAACAGATTCTAAAGTCATTAATGGAAATTTCAGGGAGACTGGGATATTCACACAGCATCAAAGTATTCTTCCACGGATAACTTACTATTTTCAGAGAAAAAAATGCACCTGCACAATGAGCAATTCCAGTAGACATCCTCCTCAGCTAAGTGATCAAATTTAGCATCAGTTATTAGGGCCTCCTGCTGTGATTCGGTGGGGCATTAACAACATTACTTCTGTGGTATTCTTACCCATGATGTTTATTTTTAATTTAATTTTATTTTTTTTACCCATGATGTTTAACCTGAATGTAATAATAAGGAAAACATCGGAAAAAAATCCAGATTGTATACAACACTAATGGTCCAAACCCATCAAAAATATCAGCATCACTGGGAAAACAGCCAAAGATACCACTCCACAGTTAATGCTTGTTTTGTTTCATCTCCTTTTTCCAATTGTTTGTACTTTTCCTCTTGTAAATTTCTTATACATTTCTTTCTTTTTTTCTTTCTTCCAATATTACATGCATATATCTGGTAATACAAATAACTGGTTGGAAGCCAACACTATGTATTACAATAAATACTATGAAATTCACATTATTTTGTTAGGTGAAATTTTGTATCACTCATAATTTTTTTGTTTGAATTCTGATTTGTACTCTCTTAAAAAGAAAAAGATACTGCTCCAGATATAGTATGTGAGGGCTGGGGATTTAGCTCCGTGGCATCAGTGTCTGCCTCCCAACCTAAAGGGGCTGAGTTCAATACCTGGTCCAAAAAACAAAACAAAACAACAACAACAACAAAATCCCTCATATATGAGATATTTCACTGAGCAGGAAAGAGACAGGGTTAGTTGTTAAAATGTATAGAATACACAAGAGTCCAGGGCACAAAAGAAAATACCACCAAATGAAATCTATGATGCTTGATTGAATCCTGTCAGTGTAAACAACTAGGGTGTTCTGGAGGCAATTACAGACACTTAATATGTACTCAGTATTAGATCATGTTATTCTGTCCAGTTAACAAATTTCTTAGATGTGATCATAACAATTATGTAAGAGTGCTCTTATTCTTAGGAGATAGATTTGAAAGCATTTAGTTCTGCAGTGGACTGATTGCAATTTAATTTCAAGTGGTATAGACAAATGCACATATGTATTTTACATAGGCGTGTGTGTGTGTGTGTGTTAACTGGTATTTATTATAGTTTGGTTTCAATTTTTAACATTTTTCAAAATATAAATTGGGGACCAAATATAAGTCCTTCCTTATATCTACATCCCCAATATGCCTTCTTATATCCCCAGCAGGACCCTGCACTCCAGTTCTTGTACCCCAGGATACCTCAGCTCATCCTCCATCTCTCTCAACTAGAGAGTGCTGAAGTTACAGAGACATGAAATCCAAAAATTTCATAAAGACAGCTATATCAGCCTGACCTCTTTGATGGAGCAAGATTTCACCAAGTGTAGATGGGAAGAACTGTATAGAGAAAGGCAATAACTTTAGTGAATCTTGAAGAATATAGGGCAAAGGAACTTGTTAACTGTGCATGCCCCTTGATCCTAATTCCAAAATTTTAATTCTACAGTTCTGAAGTATAGGACCAGAAATTTGGATGTTTAACAAGTGCATAAATGAAACTGGTTCAGGAACCAAGGGCTATGACTTGGGAAACACTGGCATACACTCTTATGTATTCTATATATTTAAACAACTGATGCTGTCTCTGTACTGTTCACTGGAATATCTCAAATGTGATTCTTTTTTTGTACCAGGGATCAAATTCAGGATGTTGTGCTTGCCAGGTAGGCATTTACATCACTGAGCTATCCCCTTGGCCTTCATATGTTAGTTTTAACCAAGGCCGATTTAATCTTTCAGAGAGAAGTTACCAGTATTAAACCTATCAGTTATGATGTCTCCCCTGTTCAACACTCTGCTTACTACCCCCTGCTTGTAAAGGCAACTTCAAGTAGTTGCTGTGTGTAGGTTACCTTTACTATACCAGGAATGAGCACCACAATTAAATGACAGGTAAAATATCCTGGCACAAAAAAAACTCGATTCAATAAGATTATGTGCCAGTTTATCTTTTTGTGTGTGTGTGGTACTGGGGATTGAACTCAGGAGCCTGTGCTTGCCAGACAAGCACTTATTCCACTGAGCTATCTTCCTGGCCCTTATGTGCCAATTCATCTTGATTGTCAACTTGGTTGGATTAAAAGACACCTAGAGAAGTGATTGGATCAGGGGACACCCTACTCATCGTTAGACTAATTCACTGCTGCTCACAGCATGTTGTTGGATGTGGAGTCCCTATGCAGAAGGTGGGTCACTGGGAGCATGCCTTCAGAGGCTGTATCTCTTGCTGACATTCTTGCCCTGTGCTCTGTTTCCCAATCACCGTGAAGTTTGTTTTGCTTCAATATAGCCTTTATTCTTGGTGTTCCTGCTTTGGATCCAGCAGACCATGGACTAAAATCTCCAAACCACGAGTCAAACAAACTTTTCCTTCTCTAAGTTGTGGACATTGTGTATTTTTTTTCCTGTGCAACAAGAAAGCTGACCAGTACAGGTTGGTAATGACAAGATGAAAGAATCAGACTAGCGCCCTGTGGAACTGTATCCACAGACTATGCAGGGAATTATCCAGTCAGTGTCAAGAAGAGAATAGATAAAAAGTTTTATAAGGAAACAGGAATATTAGGACAGAGAAGGGTAACAAGATGTTGCTTCCTAGAGCTGCTTTGATTCTAGTGATTTGTTAAGCAATGTGTATCCTATCCATAAATTTCTTTAATTGAGACATCCTAAGTGGACCTCTCTTATACAAGATAAAAGGGTTAAATTAGTGTACCCCTATGAGGTTCCCACTTTTAGAGAACCCCTCATGCTCACATGGCAAAAATAATATTTCTGGGACATTTTTCTGTCTACCTGAGGAGTTGGCAGACTAGGAATAATAATAAGCTAAATGTTTTCTTGTTTCTTGCCTCTTTAAGTAGATATATATGTGAAGAAAATGGGCTCTGTATCCACTTTTTCAAGACCCTCTTTACATTATATACGTCTTTGAATGAAGGCCTACCCTTTCCTGTATCCAGTCCTCCTTGCTTGTTCCATGGTAGTAGAAATCTCAAATTGTGTAGTCTTTTTCTGGATTGTTCTTTTTCTACCATCTCTGGCTCCAACTCATAAAATCCAATTTAGTAAATTTATTCCCAGAAGTAAAGAAATTGAACAATCATCCTTTATTTTGATAAGTGCAATAACTCCAGGTGGGTCCAAGGAGGTAACAGCAGGAGAGGTGGGGAGGTCTTTGAGTTATGCCAGTCTTTATGGCACCTACATCATGATCCTTGCTCTTCACCTTCATGGAAGGAAACATGGAATGCTTCTTGCTCATTGTTCCCTGAGCTTGTATCTTCTGAGCAGGATAACAATGATCTGTCGGGGTAAACGAATTTTCATTTTAATGTTCTTATCTTTCTACCTTTTTTAAACTACCCTTTGAACTTGTTAAGTATCCAGGTTAATAAAGCGAAGTCTAGTCCCAGATCATAGTGTGATGCCAGACTAGACACTTAATCTTTTTGGAACTTAGTGTGCAAAATGCTGGTGAGAATGACATGCTATTATTTTTGTGAAAATATGAGACATCACCAGGCATTCTGTTAAAGCAATCTTCTCAAGACATGATAAGTGAGAACGGTCTCACTTCTCCATAGATTATTTTTTTAAATGTATTTGTTACAGGGTCTCACTGCACAGCTTTGACTCATCATGATCTTCCTGTTTAGTGCCTCCCCAGTGCTGTGATTACAGGTGTGCACCACATCAGGACACAGTCACCAGCTCAGTGCACCAGGGGGCGGGGCTGGCATGGCACACAGTACTGGAATCGAACCTCGGTCCCTGTGTTTGTCTAAGCAGGTGCTCAGTCCACTGAGCTATCTCAGTAACTCTCTCTATAGATTCTTGTTTCTCTTTTTGCCAGTTCCAAGATAGTAGCTATTTTTCTAGTGTTGGTGAACTGAAATAATGATTGCCTAACACATCAATATTGATGAAGATAAAAGGGTTCATAGACAATGAGAACAAAAGAACTAAATGAACAAAAATGGAAGCTTAATACTTCTAAGTTTAGAAATTGCTCCAGAAACTACTTTGTACAATTAATTTGGGGTTGAAAGTACGTGAAAATGTGAATTTAGGATTCCAAATGACCTGAACTACCTACCAAGCAAATGCCCGGAGGGAATGAAGAAGGCCTGTTTTTCTTTTACTGTAATTGGCAAGGCCAGGAATAGTTGGGCAAGTGTCCCACAAAGAGTTAAAACTAGCTGGTTATTTATGAAGCGTCTAAGGTATTCCAATTGTGTCCTCTGGGAATTCCTTCCATTAATATAAATCTGCTTGGCAAAATACTGACTATTGCAAGAACCATAGCCCTGGAAAAGTAGCATAAATAAGAAAAAGTGATGATAGATTAAAGATTTGCTTAACCTAGGAGACAGAAAGAAAGACAATCAAATAATTTTAAGCTTCTTTTTTTGACTAATGGGACACATAGTCATAAATCTTGAAAAGAGAGTTCAGCTTTAGTGACCTACAGGGATAGGAGAAGCACAGGGAATAGTGATGTCATATGACATAGTACTTATCCCTGAATGTAATTCAAGGAGTAACATCATCTCAGAACAGAGTGTGAATTCTAGTGTGAAATAGACATGCATGAAAATTCCAGTTCTCATGCTTCTCATCTGTGTGACTATCAAAACTTGAGAATACTGAGATTTGATTTCATTTATCTAAATAATGAGCTAGTTTGCCACATTTTCATGGATGCTGGCAGAAGACACAAGAGTCCTGGGTCATTGATGAAGCTCTTAATTTCTTATAGCAATTAGACTGGTCAATATTGGTATTTCTTGCTCTTGAGTTCTATAGAAACCAGTCAAAGAGCATCAAGTGGCACCTGCTTGTGCTTTAGACAGTGACACTGAGACTAATAAATTTGAATACTTTGAAAATTAACTGTATTGATACAATTTAGATATACATAAATATCATATTCATCATAGGGAATTCGTATCTGTGCATGATATTTCTTGACTCTATTTTTTTCATTCCCCTCCTCTGTTTTCAACTCCACTTCTGCTCTATTTTTGTTTGTTTCTTTGTTTTTCATCTTTTTGAGACAGGGCTCGCTGTACAGTTCAGCCTATCCTTGAGCTCACTTTGCAGCCCAGGCTGGTCTTGAACTCACAATGATCCGCCTGCTTCAGCCTCCCAAGTGCTGGCATTACAGGCACATGCCATCACACTTGGCTTTACCCCCTCCTTATTTACAAATCTGTTTCATTTTAATCTTCTTGCCTCACTTTTTCTTTTCCCTTTCTCTCCTCCTTCACCCTCTTTGGTTCCCCTTTCCTTTTGAATAGTTCATATGTCACAATTTCTGTTATACATTTGGTTCTTATTTATACTTTCAGTTTTTCACACTGGAGAGACAGTGAAATATTTGAACATGTGTACTTATTTCACCTAAGAGTATAGTATCAAGGTCTATCCATTTACAAACAAATGTCTCAAGTTTATCCTTCTTTATGTCTGAGTAGTACTCCATTGTATAAAAAACCATATATTTTTTTTAAAAAATCCATTCATTGGTTGATGAACATTTGGATTTAGCTATTACAAATTGTGTTGCTATAAACATGGGTGCACATATATCGCTGTGGCATGATGCTTTTTATTCTTTTGGGAAAATACTAAGAAGGGGAATAGTTGGGTCAAATGGAGCCTCTAGTTTTTAATTTTGTGAGGAATATCCACACTGATTTCCACAATGGTTGCACTAGTTTACCACTTTCACCAACAGTGGAAAATGGTTCCTTTCCCCCAACTACATCACCAACGTTTATTACTGGTTTATTTCTTGATAATAGCCATTATTCCTGTGGTGAGATTAAATTTCAGAGTTGTTTTAATTTGCATCTCTTGAATGACTAGTGATGTTGAACATTTTTTTTTATTTCTTTTTTTTCAAAACCAGGAATTGAACTCAGAAGCTTGCTCTTGCCAGGCAAGCGCTTATTCTACTGAACTATCTTTCTAGCCCCCTTTTTTATTTCTTGCTGTTGGTACTCCTTTATCTGATAAATGTATATTCATCTCATATGCCCATTTTTGGATTGGGTCATCAAATTTGGAAAGTCTGACTTTGAAAATTCTTTATATGTTCTAGATATTAAAACTTAGTCTGATGAACAATTGGCTAAAATTTTTCCCCACTTTTTGGGTCATATCTTTACTCTGTTGATTTATTTTGCTGTGGAAAAGCTTTTTAGTAAAATGATATCCTAGTTGTTGATTCTTGATATTTCCCATGTAATTGGAGTTTTGTTCATAGTCTTTGCCTAAACCTGTATCTTCAAGAGTTCTACCAATTTTATCTTCCAGAAGGTGAAGTGTTTCTGTTTTAATATTTAGATCTTTGATTCATTTTGACTCGAAACTAGTGCGTGGTGAGAGTAATATGTCTATTTTAGTCTTTGGCATGTGGAAAGCCAGTTTTTCCAGCACCATTTGCTGAAAGGGCTATCTTTCTTTCAGTGAACATATTTGGCCCCTTTGTGAAAGATAAGATGGCTGAGTGTGTTTGTAGTTGTGTCTGCATTTTTATCTGCTGCATGGATCCTTAAGTCTGATGTTTTGTCAGTACCTTGCTTTTTTTTTTTTTTTAATCACAGTAGCCTTATAGTATGATTTTAAGCCAGAGAATGTGATAACTCTCTCTGACTTACCTTTTTTTTTTTTTTACCCAGCATTGCCTTTGCTATTCTAGATTTCTTTTGGTTCCAAATGAATTTTATAAATGTTTTCTGTAGTTATGAGAAGTATACTAATGATATTTTGATTGGGATTGAATTAACTGCATAACAATTTTAGAAATGTGGCCATTTTCACCATTTTGGTTCTTCCTATCTGTCTTAGTTACTTTTTACTCATTGCTGGGACAAATAACCAACATTCAAAATGAAGGAAGGAAAGGTTTATTTAGCTCACAGTTACTGGAGGTTTCATTCCATATTCAGCTGGCCCAAGGCTGAGTGGAACAGGGCAGAGAGCATCCAGTTCATGGTGTCAGAACAGCAACAATCGCGACAGAGGCAACCGACCAACCAGGGGAGCAGAGGGCAATAACATGAGTCTGTCTCTCTGTCTCTCCTTATATTACATTCAGGCTGTCTGCCTCAGCCTGTCCACCTTAGGCCACACTCATAATCCCAGAAGGACTCAGATTGATACTCCCATCAGTACTAAAACACATAATCCCAGTGGATCATGAGTCAAATTTCAAACTCTAGAAGTCCCTGCCACATGATTGCATGAGGCTTTGGGGAGACAACTAGACATAAACCATAGCACTATCCAAGTGCAAGGGATATCTTTTTATTTTCTGATATTCTTTTTGTTGTCTTTTTTTTAGAGTAGTCTAGTTTTCAATGCAGAGGTCGTTTACTTCCCTTATTAGATTGATTCCTAGGTATTTCAATTTTTTGGATGCTATTGTGTTGATTTAAACCTTTTACAGCTCAGCATACTAATCTAGCTTTACATTTTATGCCTCATGGTTAAACATTTCTGCTGGGTGGTTAAGGGCAAGTTAGAGCAAGACCTGTATAACAAAACACATAACTTAGCAAAATCCTATTATGTTCAAGGCAGGTGAGCAACACTGTTGATAGAAAGGAGGTTAGGGAAATAATACTTCTAAAATATGCTGAGAGCTTGAAAATACAGCTTTCAGTTGGCATTAGCAGAGACATTCTTTGTTGTTGTTTTTGTTTTTGTTGTACTAGGAAATGAATTCAGAGCCCTCACATTGAGTTATATTCACAGCTCTTTTTATTTACTTTTATTGTGAAATAAGGTCTCATTAAATTGCTAAATCTCCCAGTCTGGGCTTGAACTTTCAATCCTCCTGCATTGGCATGCCAGAGTGCTGGGATTACAGGTGTAAGCCACATGACTGGCTAGCAGAGCCATTCAAAAACACAGCTTTCCAAAAGGGTGTTTGAAAGCAAATTTGTTGTAAAGAACATACATAGTGTCCTTATTTTCCACCACTAATTACTACATAAAACTTCCCCTTCCTCAAAGGTCAACCTTACCAGTAGCATGCGATGAAGGGATCACACATGGAAATAGTGGGATATTCCACTATATGTTACTACCCTTCTTCCTCCAGGGTGGATATTTCCCTTCTCTAGTAGGATCATAAGAAAAATGAAACCATGGTACAGCAGCACAGAGCCTGTTTGGCAAGTGCAAGGTCCTAAGTTCGAGTCCAAGTTTTTTTTAAAGAACCTTGAACATGAGCCCTTTGAGTTACAGTTCTCTTATAACTCACTTCCACTCTTTCCATTCCCAACAAGGCTGGTATCTGTTCATTGATAAAAAAAATCTGTTCTTCAAGAGAAATAACCATCTAACAAAAGGAATGATAGTTTGCAATGGTATAGTGTTTACAAGAAGATTCACGGTTATTTTATTTATAAAATTTCCAGACTTCTGGAATTTCCCATCACACTTACGGTATAAACTGAAACAGTGTTTTTTTTTTTTTTTTTTCCTCCAACTAATTTGTGAGTCCGAACACATCTGCCTTATTTCACAAATAGAAAGTCAAGTGTTAATTTGGACAAATCACATGCTAGTACTGTACTGCTAGGAATAGAAGCAAAGAAACATTATCCTTAACTTTCACTTTAATCATTAGCTTGTCCTGTTTCTTAGTTTAAGACTCTTGATCATGAGTCAGGAGCCTTTCTAAGTATAATGCCAAAGCTTCTGTCACTGATGCCAAAGCTTCTGTCACTACATTCCTAGGGACCAGGGAGAGAGGGCAATTAATTTTTGTGGAGGAGTGAGGGAAGAGATTGTTACCTCTTGTAGCTTGGGGGGCGGTCAAAGTGAGAAATCTATTTTTCAGAGCAAGCAGGATTAAATGGAATTTTCAAATGTGGCATAAGAAGACTATCACAAATAAGAAAGAGGAAAGAGCTATGCCAACTAAAAATTAGCCCAGGCAGTGAATCTAGCTGTGTATTTCATAAGGATAGAAAACTTTGGAAAATCAATAATTCCTAACTTGATTCTAGAGAAAAAGTAAGGTGTGATTAGAAAAAATAGAATTTTGATGTCGATCACCCAATATGCTTAGCTAAATGTAAAGTTGATATATTGTCACACCTACTACAAAATGAAAGAATCCAAACTCACTGTAAATATAATCACTTTTTTCTAGACTTAGTCCCTCTTAAAAATTGTGAGTCTTACAAAAATGGTTAGTTGTTGTTTTTGCAGCGCTGAGGATTGAACCTCGGGCCTCACATTTGTTGAGAAAGTGTTCTACCACTGAGCTATATCCCAGTCCTTGTTACAAAATTTTACTGAACCTTATTTAGAACAGTTTCAGGTTCACATAAAAACTGCACAGAAAGTACAAATAGTTTCTATATACTGTCTACTTCCTTCCAAAGCCTTCCTTATTATCAACATCCTTCACCTTAGGGATACATTTGTTTGATTGATAGATCTACACTGCCTCATCATTATTACCCAAGTCCATAGCTTACATTAAAATTGACTCTTGGTGTGTGTACATTCTAAGGGTTTTGACAAATGCATAATTACATATATTCACTGTTACAGTACCATACAGAATAGTTTCACTGCCCCCAAATCTCCTGTGTTCCACATTTTCATTCTCCTTTCCCTTCTAACTCTTCAAAACCAATGAAAACATTATTTCCATGCCTTTATATTTCCAATAATTTCATGTACTTCAAATTCTACAGTACAGAGTCTTTTCAGATTGATTTCTCTCACTTGATAATGTAAGGGCATAAATGTTCTTTAAAATAAATGATTTTTATATTCATAGTCATAAGATTCAATAGTTTATATAAGAATAGCATCTATATTTTTTTGGTGAAAAGTTAGTATAAATCTTCAAGTGTTTCTGAAAAAAGATATACATAAGAGATACCTATTCTAAGGTAAGCCCTAGAATAGGTTCTAAGAAAAAAACTTAAAAGGTATAAAGATCATAAACATATTAAATTCATTTAAAATTGAATTACATCAGAGAAGCAGCAAAGGAGGAATACAGGAGCAAAATACACATGAAACATGTATAGAAAACAAAAAGTAAAATGGCAAACATAAATCTAACTACATTACTAACAATAGTATTAAATAATCCATCCAACAGGCCAGGCAGAGGTTGCAAAGATGGATTAAAATACCCAAATGCAGTATGTGCTGTTCTCATTGAACTAAGAGAAAGTAGTTGTATATATAATCCAATGTTCCATAGTCACAGTGGGTTACTGGCAGAACTGGCAATGTTGGAAGCTGTTGAGCCTTTTAGAGCTCAGCATACTAATCTAGCTTTATGTTTTATGCTTCATGGTTAAACTTTTCTGCTGGGTGGTTAAGGGCAAGTTAAAGCAAGACCTATATAACAAAACATGAAATTTTTTGTACCAATAATGACTAGAAAAATTATCATGTCTACATCCTGTGCTCTGCATAACTACTAGGAAGACAACAATATGAATTGTATCAAATATTGGGAATGTACTACTAACATGTTTAGAAACTGTCACATTGTTATTTCTTAGTAAAAGTAGTAAAAATATATGCTGCTAACTTTGTGAATACATTTACATTTAAAAAATAGAAATATATTGCCAGGGGTGGTGGACACACCTGCAATCCCAACTCTTGGGAGGCTGAGGTAGGAGGATTGCAATGAATTTGAAGCCAGCTGGGGCCACATAAACAAGTTCAAAGCCAACCTGCACTACATAGTGTGAACCTGTCTCAACATTATATATATGAGAGAGAGAGTGCAAAAAGAGGGAAAATATGCAAACAGTAACTAAAAGAAAGCTGCAGTGGTAAGACAACACCAGATAAGTAAATTTTAAGGCAAAATACATTACTAAAAATTAAGAGAAACATTTCATAGCTATACAAAGGTCAGCAAAACTGGAAGACATAGAAATTGGAAATATATATTTATCTACTCATAGGACATTCAAATCAATGAG
>PVKN010008373.1:0-25236 GCA_004027915.1 Capromys pilorides
TTATGATTCTTATTCACTTTCCTTGGAGATGTCTCTTCCACTGTCGCCCCTCATCCCAGTAGCTACTTCAGGTTGCTATCTCAGAACTTTGCTTCTTTCTTTCATAGAAACATAAGCCTCCAAGTTTTTTCATGTATTTATTTATATTGTTGCTTGATTACCTTTCTTTTATGAAATGCCATTTCTTTACTTGAAATGCCATAATTTTTAGAGAGGGTAAATCTATAAGTTGCTCACAATCTAAAGGAACAGAGTTTGATTTGAACCCAGGTCTGTCTGGCTCTGTGCTCTTTATGAAGCTTGATATAGAACTGGAAGTGTGAAGCTCCATGTTCCACCTCTAGCTTTGTACATCTGTCCTCCACTTTACCTAAAGCTATGCAGAGCTCTCTACTGGCAATTAACTGTGTAAAGATAAAAATAATAGCAGTTAACATTTGCTGAGGGCTCAGTGTTTGCCAGGGAGCTGGTAAGAAAGTGCCCTGCATGCATTAGCAGCCTGGCTGGGGGAGGAAGGGACTGTAATGAACCCCTATGCATACCTGAGCAAGGTAGGGGTGGGAGAGGCCCAAGGTCCTGCCAAACAGGATGAGAGCTCCTTTCTGCTAAATCCCTGGCTGGGCATCATCACACCTTCTGTGAGGTCTCCCCATGACACCTGGCCCTGAGAAAAAACAGATGGGCAGACCAGGGGCAAGCCCCTCTATGAGGATTGCAAATTTCAATTCAACCTGGGCAACTTAGTGACTTAGTTAAAAAGACTGGGGATATAGCTCAGTGCAAGGACCTGGTGGGGCCGAGGTACAGAAAGAGCCTCTGAGCTAGCCAAGTCATTGATCAGCTGCAAGTTTATCACTTGCTGATTTTTTTGGTCTTGGCAGGTGTGAGTGGGTGAGAATAGGAACTTGTGATGCCCCCATTTCTGGTCCTTCTTCCAGACCCACCATGGTATAGCAGGGAGATTGCAGGGCCCTTTCAGGCTCCGAAGGGTGTTGACACTGCCTGGAACTGAAGCTACTTCTTTCTTTCCTTGTTCTCCAGGGTATCTTGCTTTGCTTAGATTTATGCAAATAGCTCCATGGAGGAATCTTAATGCCAAGGAAAAGAGAAAGGATTGTTCCCTGAGGTCACAGTCTGGGAAGACTTGCCATAGTAATTGCTTCATGTTGAGATTGGGCCCTGCTGTCCTGCTGGGAGTGGGCTCTGGTCAGTGTGCTCCAGGACCCCTGTTGAGTTTGGGCCAGTTCTTCTGGTTACCAGGCATCCATAGCAGAAGGTACACCCTGATACACAACCCAAGAATCTGGTTTTCAGGCGCATGTCCAGGTTCCAGGGCAATCTTGAGCAGTACTACAGCTCTGTGGCCTGGACAAGCTCCAGGCCTAGTCTTTCTGAACCTCAGTGTCCTCTTCTGGAGAGAGGGTTGATTGTCATCCAGCCTGCAGTATACTTTGATGGTTAAAGAAGTTGTGTGTTACTACATGGCCTGGGCACTGCGAACAGCAGGCACTTGGTCAAAATGACTGATTCACACTGAAAAAAATAGTTTGACTGGGGCCTGATCAAAGCCATCTACTTATTCCTCTTATGCACTAGGTGTTCTGCGTGGTGTGAGCTTCTCGTCCTCTGGTCTGATCGGTTCCAGGTGTTAATGCTCCAGGCCCTTGTATTGTATTCCCCATCACTCTGAAGCATACAGAAGTCCTGTAGGAAGATCAGGAGAGGAAGATCAGGAGGGGGCTCTCACAGAGCCGTGGCTGGTAATGACCCATCAACAGGGATCGTTTCAACTGTGGTGAAAAATAATGAAACATCGATTCTCAGAACCTATTAAAAGTCAGATATATATGAGAATTTTAAAAGCAATTAGTCTAGATTGAAACCAATTAGTGTACACCCCCACCCTCACGCCAGCTAGTGGGGGTGGTAGTTAGGGCCCTGCTAGGTGCAGGAATCGAGGATCAGAGAGTAGACAGAGGCAGAAACAAGTACCATAGCTGGGTGTGGTGGCCCAGGCCTGTGATCCTAGCATGCCTAGGAGGTTGAAGTGCAAGGATTACAAGTTTGAAAGTCAGCCAGGGCAACTTACTGACATAGTTAAAGGACTGGGAATGTAATTAAAAGTGCTGGGGGTGTAGCTCAGTGTGAAGGCCCAGCACTACAATACAAGTCCAAACACTGTATCATGAGGCTTCCAGGAAAGGAGGGATGCATCTCTAACTTTCAGGACAGGCATCATATTTTATTTTGTGCCATGGAAATACACTGTTTAGCTTTTCATTGTGTTCTTTCTGCACCACATGTCCTGAGTTTTATCTCTGGCTCTTTCAAATGTCACTTTATATCCTTTCTGCGTGGACTTAGTTATCCCCATGGTTTTCACCCACCCTCCACTTGTTTGATGCCTACCTTTCTGACTTCAGGCTTCTTCCTGAGTTCTAGTTTCCTGGATGACATCTTTCTTGGGAGTTTAAAAGCCAAAACCTCTATATCCTCCCACCCCAGGTGCCATGAAAGTAAACCAAGATGACAAGAAAAGGAATAATGGGGTTAGGGAGGTGCAATGAGGGCCTTAGAGTCAATGAAGCATTTCAGTTCATAAGAATCTCACCACATGCTCTTAGCCTTGAGTGCTCCATAGGACACAGGACCTAACTTGCTGCAAGGGTGGTGCCAGGTGTTCCTTCATCAGTGCTCTATGCAGGATGTTTTAGAGTAAGCAGATGGGCTGGTGCGGGGCAGGTGTTGCTGCTCTGGCTCAGGAGCTGCAGTGTATCTGTGGTCACCAACCTGTAGGCAGGATGCTCAGGGTCCTCCAGAGGGGCAGCTTAAGACAGAACAGTGACACACTATTACAGAGCAGTGATTTGAGGTCCACAGCCTGCACTCTGTCAGGAACTTAGTGTAGCTCTTCCCGGCGTGGATGCAAAGCACCAGGAGAGAATCAGCCGTATCCTAGGCAGTGTTGCCCACTTGGCTGGTAGACACCCAGCTAATCAGTCATCAGGGGGAATGCTAGGAAGTTACCTAAGGCTAGGTTGCCATGCAGGCCACACAGCTTTGTTAGCTCTTTGCCCATTGTGGGGTTCTGTTAGCAGGGTAGGGAAGATGTTTGAACTAAGTTCACAAATAGGGCAAGGGCAGGGGTGGCATCCTAGGCCAAGGGTGTAGCAGGAGGCCCATATGTTTCAGGAAATTGATTGAGTTACCAGGAAACAAAAGGCAGAACCATGGAGGATAAGGCTACACAGGTGGCCTGGGAGCCAGACCTATATATTTAGATCAGGAATTTGAGTTTTTCTCACAGATTTAGGAGTTACTTCTGTTCTAGTGATTCGAGGTGAGATGGTGTTTCCTCACTGAGCAGACAAGTATTTTTTGCTGATGGCTCTGTGCCATGCAATGGTCCACTGGGCCATCATGCTAGGCAAGTTAGCATGGTGTGGAGATCCCTGAACCAGTGAGAAGCCACTCCTACACTAAGTCTTCTTCTCCCTGGCTCACTTTGAACTTCCTCTTTTGTTTTTTGGATCACCCCCAGCCTTTCCCAATCATGACTGGTTACTCCACTGTACCACCCTTACAAGCTCCACCCCCAACCCAGCCCAATACTTTGTCTGCCTGCTTCCTCCTTGAGAGACCTTGCTTCTCTTAAGCAGCAATAAAAGATTACTTTCTCCCACTTCTCTTTTTCGCCAGAGGAGGGAACCGTACAGTTGCTTCTGGTACAGAGATGTCTGGCCAAAGTGCCTCCCCAGAGGAGTCTCTGTCAGGGGTACCATCCTGTCCCATTGCTGCATGATAGACAGTCATAGACAGCACAGAGCCAACACCATCTGTGGATCTCACAGAGCCTGTGGTCAGAGTCTAGACAGGTATTTTCTTTCTTTCTTTCTTTCTTTCTTTCTTTCTTTCTTTCTTTCTTTCTTTCGTTCTTTCGTTCTTTCGTTCTTTCATTCTTTCGTCAGTTTGGCTAGGTTGTAGTGTCCATAAATGGAGCCAGTATCTTCCTCGTTGGATGGCTGGCATGAGCTCAGAGTGGCCGTCTCAGGAGACCAAGCAGAAGCCAGGGAGCCATTTGTGATCTGGGTTAAGGCTAGTACTTATCTCTTCAAACATGAAGGATGTGGTCAAAAGCTTGTTATATTTTAAAATACTTCATCTCAAAAAGTTATTCCCCAAGACCAGGACTTCCTGGCCAAGAACCTTTACCAGTACCTCCTTCCCATTTCTGTCCAGGCTGCCACCATCTCTCTGTCATTGCAAGGTGAGACAGGAAACAAAGGAAAGAAATGAATGCCATTACCTGTGCTATGACCACACAGCTGAGTGCAGTCATGAGTCTAAGGGCACTGAATTCAAGGGCAGGGACAGTGATTTTAACTCTTGAAAGGAGATGTAACCAAAAATTTCAAATCTGGTTTTGAAAACGTAAGACAGAGGACTTAGACAGTATTGAGGTTTTTCTCTGTCCCTCTTACCCAAAGTGATAGATTTTCACTATTTCTCAGCTCTTGCTTAGATTTCTATAATCTTTTATTCATCTGGATCCCCTTTTACTACTCTTGCTCCCCGTATCACCCACACATCTGGTTTAGAGCTTCACAGAGAGGCATTAATTTCTCTCCTCTTTGTCCCTTCTCACCATTGGCTGAGAGATGGTGGTAGCCATGGATAGTGGTGGGAGAAGAGATGGAGCTAAGATGTGCTTGGCTGGGGAGTCCTGATCTCAAGAAATAACTTCTTGAAATGAAGAGTCTTGGAACATAATGAGCCTCGGATTACTTCTTTCAAATTTGAGGAGGTAATTCATAGGACTAATCCAAGGCTTCCACTGTTTTTATTAGACATTATTTAGAACAAACTAAATTCATAGATTTTCTTTACTTTCTAATGTTATGAATACCAAAGTGATACATGTGCATTATTAAAAAGCCACAAAATATAGAACAATTAAAAGAAGAAATAAATTAAAGTATAACTAATACAAATAATATGGGACATATCATTCTTGGAAAAACAAATCAAATGTGTTAAAACAAGATGACTCTACACTCAGAAAGACTGGCAACACATTATGCATGCTTCTTCATGCTATGAAAGAAGACATCAGAGTACTGATTTCTACAGGACAGATATTACTTAATTTGTGTGAATATACTCTACTTCATTTATTTATTTTTTATCTTTTTAATAGATCCTGTGTCTAGGTTATTTTTCTCTCCTTGCTCAGACAAAATACCTATCTCAATCTCAGTTACTTTTCACTTGTTGCTGGGACAAAGTACCCAGCACCCAAAATGAATGAAGGAAAGGATTACTTAGCTCCCAGTTTGTGGAGGTTTCAGTCCATACCCGACTGGCTCCCAGGCAGAGTGGCCCATGGCAGACAGCAGCAGTTCATGGCTTCAGAAAGCAGTGAAGAGCAAAGGGAAGGGCAGCATCTGGCTTCTAGCCACTTTCTCTCTCCTCTCCTTATATGGTAAACAAGCAACTCTAGGGCTGGGGGGTGTAGAACTCACACAATGTCCATGTCCTCCTTTTGCAGAAGATGAGAATGTTTAGAAACTAAAAATCCTGGCTCTCTGCTTCGTCACTTAATTAAATTTGATATCTTCTCAAGTAGACACAATGTAGCAATCAGTACAATACTCAATGCCCAAAATTAAGGAAGGGAAGGTTTATTTAGCTCACAGTTTGTAGATGTTTCAATCCATAATCAGCTGACTCCAAGACAGTGTGGCATGGCACAGGGGCCACAGTCCAAGGTGGCAGAAGACAGCAAATGCAGCAAGAGCACAAAGAGGAGGAATAAGCCTGTTATCTGCCCTCATATTGTAAGCAGGTTGCCCCCACATGGGGAGGGGCATAGCTCCCATGGCCCCTGGCCCCCTGCTGAATTCCTTAAGCTCCTCAAGTTGACACAATGAACAATGTCCTAGAGTCGTGAGGGCTGGTCTTTTTCACCCCAGGATGCAGAGCTGCTGAGTTACTTGGTTAGGGTTCTGGAATCCTCAAGGTGACATAGGGTATCAACTATAGCACTCTGCTATTGGATATTTATTTCAAAATTGTGTTAGGTCCTTTGACAAACATGAAGTCAACTCATGTTGACGTTATCTGGCATTGTATTTTGGATTACACTCATTTTTGGAAACAGACTTGAAAGATTATACTATGGAAGAAAAAAATAGGTATTCTTTTTTATTTTTTAAAGAGAATTTAAAAAGTAGTAAAACCACTTCTGCAAAAAAAAAATTGATTAAAATTGATGCAGACTTTCACTAAACAAAATAATAAAAATTCAACAATGGTTGTTATATTGGATATTGTTGTCTTCAAATTAAATGTTAAGATTACCAGATGTAAGTATGCAAAATTTTGGTCCAAAATTTTGAGTTTCTTAGGATGGCACCAAAGTGTCATCAGCAGTGATGATAGTAATGAGAAGTGTCATTTATGATTGATGTTATTTATTTAGCATACCCCTCAGTTGCATATGTTAAAGCCTACACATCATCCCAGCTTTTTCTCTCCTCCCTTATCGTAAGTATTCACCAAGACTTGTTGGTTCAGTGTCCTAAATGTTTCACTAATTGAGGCATTTTGTTTTTCTGTTTCCTTTGACACTTTTCTTTTTTGGATTGCATTAGCAGCTGCCAGTCATGGAGCTGCTGTCCAGCTGCAGCGGCTTTCTGCTGTGTAGCCCTCATTGTTCGGTGCACTGATGACACCACACCACATTTAGAATAATGTCCAAGCTTCTCTTTGTGGCCAGGAGGCTGTGCTTTCCTCATACTGCTCCCCACTTCTGTTCTGCAGCCTTTTGCAGCTTCTGTTATCTCAGGTTCAGCTCTATCTACAGGCCCTTGGGCTGCCCTAACAGATTTTATCAACTGCATGGCTTAAATGATGGGAAGGCATCTCAGACTTCTAGGGATGGGGACTCCAAGATCAAGGTGCTGTGTGGTCCAGTTCCTGGTGAGTGTCCACTTCTTGATTTGCAGTCAGCCCATCTTCTTGTATCATCACATTGTGGGGGGGGGAAGGGAGGGAGGGAGAGAGAGAGAGAGAGAGAGAGAGAGAGAGAGAGAGAGAGAGAGAGAGAGATCTGTTCTTATGATGGCACCAGTACTGTTCATTAGTGGCAGAATGTTGACTCGCCTCCAAGGGGTCCCTGTCCTTGGGGATTAAGGTCTCAGCATGTGGATCTAGGGCACACAGATATCTTCAGCATCCTGGGAGTCAGCTCTACTTTCTGGGCTGGACTGTTCTTCCTCCCATATTACTGAAGTTCAGGTGGTGCCTCCTCCAGCCCTGTGCTTCCCCTACATCTGGGTTCTGGGTGTAGTGCCCTACCAGTGATGAAGAGGTGTACTCTATGGGTTCCTTCTTTGTGCTGATTTTAGCTGCTTCAGAATTGTAGCCCACTTCCTTGGGCCACGTGGACTGTAATAGAAGACATCCTTCCCCTTTCCTCCAGGTCTGAGCTCTGTGCCCACTACACATTCAAACTTCATTAAGTATATGAATAAATGGAAGCCATGGCCAGTTCTTCTTGGCCAAGCCCACCCACAAGATGGTGGTGCTGACCCACTTCTGAGGACCAGCCTGAATTCCCCCTGTATTTGCTTTCTGGGGGGGCAGAGAACTGTCTTCTGGCAGAAAAGTGCTTGATGAACAGAATAGGAGAGCAGTTGTGTAAATCACTAATAAATCTGTTTACTATTTTTATTTGCATTGGATATCAAATTAAATATTGCATTAAGTGAGTTAAATATTAATATTGCATTAAATATATATTGCATTTTAAAAATTAAGTACTCAGTGCTCTTCCTTGAAGCTGGAAAGCTTTAGTATCATCAACCCAGCATGTGCTAACTGTGCATAGTTATTTTCTCTGTCATCAATGATTTATTAGTATCCACAGGAGTAAAGGAAAAGATGAGGGTCTCTGGGGGCCTGTGGAGCCCCACGGGTGGGTGATGTGGCCAGGACAGCACAACTGTCCAGTGAGAGCTGCTTGTCACATGGTAGGAGGAAAGGGGAAGGGAGAAGAGGGAGAAGATATAAATTACTGTGTGCTTGTCATTTGCCACACATTGTTCTATTTGATTTATATGGATTATCTCTTTTAATTCTCATTAGAGAAAAATGCAACGGGTGCAGTTATAACTCTTCTTTGTCTATGTGAGCATGAGGCCTCTGAGAAGTTGGGAGCCATGCAAGCCTCATGACCTGGTTGAGGCTGCCTCAGGCTGCATGAACCCTGTGGTCAGTGATGACCTCCTGATACTCTTGGAGGCCTCCAGATTGCTGTGAACCCAAATGGACAGATTACAAGGAATCTTAAATTTTGGTTGTCTGTATAGGTCTAATAACAGGGGGTATGATAGAATTTACACTCATTCACCTTTCCATTTACCCATTTATTTCTCTACTCACCCGCCAATGCACCTACTCATCTGTTTGTCTCCCCACCTACTCCTCTATCTGTCCACCTATCTACTCATTCAGCTGGTTCCTACTGTTCTCCAGGTGACAGAAGGACTGGGCAAGCTTTGAGGGTAAAGTGGAGGAAGATACCACGGTGCTTTGCTAGGTAAGCCCTGTTGTAGCCCTGAGTCCACACTTCACATCAGACTTTTGTCTGAATTCCACACTCACGTGTCTGGCTGCTTCCTTGAAATCTCTAAGTGGCATGTCAAAGACATCTCTATTGTCACATGCCTGCTGTCCTGTGTTTCTTTCTTACTTTCTCCCTATTTTCCTTCTGCAGTTCAGTAATCACACTCTTCTCCCGACTCCCCAAACACACACATACTTCCATAACTCACCAGCAAATCCTCTTGACTCTGGATTTAAAATGTTCATTAAATCTGTCTTATTTTCTTTCTCTGCTACAAACCCCTTCATTTCCAGTACCCCCAGGCTCTGAACCTGGAACTGACTTTTCCTCTGTCCCTGCTCCCCAAAGGAATGAGGAAGCTGGGACTGACCCCACCTTCTGAGCTGCTCCCTAGCCTCCTTCCTGTGTGGTGCAGTGCTCCTCACTTTGTTCTGTTTCTGCCTCCTACTCTTTTTTTTCTTTTAAAAATTTTTATTAATTTTAATAAGAAATAAATAACACTGAGATAGTTTCAAAACATGTTAGTGGGACAGCCACAATAATTAATACAGGGCCGGGCGTGGTGGCACACGTCTATAATCCCAGCACTTGGGAGGCTGAGACAGGAGAATCATTGCAAGTTCGAGACCAGCCTGGGCTACAAAAGTAAGGTCAAGGCCAGCCTGAACTGCATAGCGAGACCCTGTCTCAAAAAGACAAAAAACAAACAAACAATAAACCAGTGCATATTCCTGTCTTCCTAGTAGTTCCTCAGAGTACAAGATGCAACCATGATAACTTTTCTAAACACTATTAGTACAAATCTTTCTCCTCATTGAACTAAGAGAAAGTAGTTGTATATATAGTCCAATAGTCTATAATAGTGGGTTATCAGCAGAACTGGCAATATCGGAAGTTGTTGACTTGAGCCTTTTACAGCTCAGCATGCTAATATGGCTTTATTTTTTATACCTTGTGATCTCCTACTTTCAGTGCCTGGTCTGAACAAAGTTCTCTGCAGAGGTGGGCAGAGGGCATTTTCATGGTAAGTGGCACCCACCAGGCTCTATATTGTTCTCCTCAGCTTTCCCATCTTCCCCTGAGATCTGCCTAGGTCTGGAGTCTCATTTATGCTTGCTTCTATCTTCTGCAGCCACCAGAATTTTGTATAGCCTTCTCTGGTGGGCTGTTCCACTGAAGTCCCCCTCTACCCATGGCCTTTTCTCTGTTGTGTGTTTGGACTGCATATCATAGTGTTTGGTGGTTCTTGTGTTGTTCTCTCTGTCTCTCTGTCTGTCTGTCTGTCTGTCTGTCTGTCTGTCTCTCTGTCTCTCTTTCTCCTGAAGATTGAACCCAGGCCTTCATATTGATCTATATATCCCCTGCCCTTTTTTATTTTGACTCAGAGTCAAACTAAGTTTCACAGCCTGGGTTTGAACTTGAAATCTTCCTGCCTTAGCCTCTCAGAGGGTTGGGATTGCAAGTGTGCACCACCATATCAGACTTTAAGTTGCTTTCTGAGTTTTTCTTGCTGCAACTGTTAGGTGCCTAAGGGGCAGGGATTATCCTAATGTCTGCACAGTGCCAAGTGTGAACCCAGTGTATGTGAGGGAAGTGGTGTATATGAGGGTTCTTGGAATCTGAATCAAACCAGCTAAGTCTGAACTCAATGTCCATAGGCACCTGAGACCCAGACCTTTCTGGTTCCAGCATCCTCAGAGGAGTAATAGTAACGACTGTCTTGTGGTTTTATTGTGCAACATATAACATTTTCAACTCATGTAAAATGGAATGAAGTTCCTCTCTGTCCCATCACCATTATTGCAGCCCTCACCCTGCCTTGTTAGGGGTGCTGTTTTGTAAGTCTTCTCTGAGAAAAGGAGGGGCACCACTGAAAAGGAGATGCATAGCAAAGCTTTCTTGTGGTTATTCAAAGACAGGGGCTTGGTGGCTATCTCAGAAATGTGCAATTCCAGAGCAATGAAAAAGACAGAACTCTGCTTATTTCTCTTCTCATCCCTTCTGTGATACTGCAGATCTGCCCCGAGGCCAGGTGGATGGCAGTCTCCTGCAAAGAGGAACACAAAGGGAGAGCTCCAAGCTGTCCACAGGGTGGGCGCAGCGGGTAACCTGTTTGCACTGCTTGGTGCTGCAGCGAAGTGATGCCCAATGTCTTTGCTTGATCTCTGGATGTTGCGTTCTTGTCTTTGGAGCGAGGTGGAAGGATGTATTCAGGTGTCAAGGTTGAAAATCTGCTCGTAAATTGGATGTTATCTGCCATCTTTTCTCTATGGGGGAGGGAGACAGATACCTGGTAGCAGACGAGGTTGCCTACGAGGGATTTCTGTCATGGAGGAGACAGCAAGCTGCCCCTGTCATCTGGTGCCTAATCCTACAATGGTCTGCTGTTGGCAAGGTTGCACAGCAGAGGGCAGATCTGTGTGGTACACAGGGCAGCAATGCCTGAGCACTGGAGGGTGATGGTCCAGTAACTCTGGGAGCTATTAGGGCCATGCTGTTGTGTCCTGAGTGCTGCAGCTCTGCCCCTGGTCTTGTTTCCCTTCTCTTTTCATTTTCCCTCTCCACTGGCTCTCCCTTTTCCCATAAAGCGCTTGGTTTTCTAGATGCAGGAACAGGGCTGAGAATACCAGCACACCAACAGGAAGTTGCAGGTGCCTAATTATTGCTCTGTGTACAGCTTGGCATGGGATCCCCTCCCCCAACACACAGCTGCCACCTGTGCCAGGATGCACATTGCACATGCTTTTCTCTTCCCTTTCAAGCCCATTGGGAGATTTGCAGCAAAGGAGAAAGGGTAGAGTTTGCCTTAATCCTTCCCTGTCCCATTTTCCTGCCTTTAAGTGGATCCAAGCCCAGGTCTTGTAATTATCTCAAAAATAGACATGATAGCCACTGTGCACTTGGTGGGTTTCCTTGTGGTGTCTAATGAAAGAGCGCGCTGAGGTGGCGATAGCCTGGTGGCAGGGTGGATGGATGGCCCTGCGTCTGTTAATCTCACATTTCATCTCTATTTAACCAGGCTCTGAGCTCATTAATTGTCTCTCTGAGAAGGACCGGGCATTTATCTTGGAGAGCCATCTAGCTTCATGAACTCACGGGGCCTAAGGAGAAGGGCAGAGACACACTGCCGCCATCCACCTAGTTCCGCTGAGCGAGAAATGTATAGCTAGACAGGGGTGATGGCTCTTGATCTGTTTTGCCTGATTGGTCACCAGAAGGGCTGCGCCAGCTTTCACTCCCAGCGGTGGCCCACGAGCGCCCCACCTCCCAACGCTATCACTGCGCTGAAGTGAAAGAAATTTCAGTCGCCTGATACACACCGAGTGGCTGATGTTTTTAACAGACATAATGAACAATTCACATTTTATCAGGATAAAAGAAAATAACCCTTTCCTTTATATATTTGGTGCTTTTTAAACTATCAGCCCCCTGATTTCACTTAATGCAGGGTTTGGAAACTATCCACTAGAATAACTAAATAAATGATAGCACACACAGAGTGAGGAGTTCTGTGCGGTTACAGAGGTGAGAGGGGCTCCGGGTCAGGCTCTGCCATAGTTGGGGCCTTGGGGCACATTTGGCCCTATCTGGAGGTGCTGTTTGGTTGTCACCACTGAGGGATTGGACAAGCTTTTGGCCTTTAGTAAGTAGAGGCCAACATTGCTGCTCAGCATCCCGTCTGTAATGAATCAGCTTGAGAAATGGGGCCACTTTTGCCAAGCTCAGGTGGGCAGTAGCTAAACAGCTGACGAGGAGCCGTGAGGGTGGTTGTCAAGGCAGGAAACATGATTTGCTCATGTTTCATGTTGAGCTTTCAAGGTGGGTGAAGGGAGTGCCCCATCTCCACTCTTTGCTTTTTTTTTTTTTTGGCATTGGAGGTACTGGAGGTTGGCCCTGTAAGAATATAATTGAACCAAATGGATCTATACCTTGGGGCAATACATTTTTTTATTGATTTCAACTCTGTGCTATTATTGTTGCTTAATGAGGAACTAATGTAATTTCTAATGAAGCCACATGGCCCTTGGATAGATGAAGTAAGATTTTATTTCCCCCGTGACGCCATATCCTCTCTTCAATTAAAACCTGGGAAGGAAAATTAATACAAATGTAAGATTTTTTTTTTTTTGCAAGATGAGTGCCAGGACTGTAGCTTTTTATTATGCATGTAAATATCCTGCCTAATGGGATTGGAGAGGTGAGTGGCTGGCCCCGAGTGGGGTGGGGGCGGTGTAAGTGGTGAGGAGGCATCGCAGGGTGCTGACTGTGCGGTTGCTGTCATCTGTGGTGATCAGGGCACACTCCGTGCCTTCCCACCCTGGCTCTCCTGACAGTGTCACTGTCTGTCACAGAGCTCTCCCAGCCTCCTCTCTGTTGGGTGCCAGTCATGGGTAGAATTTGAGTGGCCGTCTTTTATAACACTTTTCCTGAGCTGCAATATATACCATACAGTAGCCATTTCAAATGATTAGTTTAGGGCTGGCGAGATTGTTCAGCAGATTGAAGAGCCTACTTAGGTAAGCTTAGGCAAGCGCAAGGACCACAGTTTGATCCCTAGAGCCACATGCTTCGCCCGCCCCACCTCCAGGGCATGCTGAGGCAGCCAGAGTCCAGGCATGGTGGTGCACACCTGTAATCCTAGCACTGGGAAGGCTGAAAGCAGGAGGATCACCATGAGACCTTGCAACAACAACATATATAAAAAAGTAAATAAATAAAAAAGAAAGTGATCAGTTTAGTGACACTTAGCGTATTTACTATGCTATACACTCCCCATCTCCTCCAAAATATTTCTCTAGCTTCAGTGTAAAGCCTGTATGTATGAGGGACATGTTCCTTCTTCTGCTTCTCCCTGACCCTGGCGTTTGCCCATCTGCATCTGTCTCCATGGGGCATTTCGTGAAAGTGGAATCATGCAACAGGTGACATTTTGTGCCTGGCTTCTTCCACCTATACAGTCTGGTGGCTGTGCTCCGGGGGTGGGATGGAGGCCTCTGTGTTTCCTTCAGCCTCCTGTCCAGCTGCTTACTTCAGCCCTGCCTGTGGGTGTGGCACTGAGCAGAAGCCTTTTAGACCATTGTCCCCTGTCCTCTGAGGTCTGCGTAAGTGTGTTCAGTGGGAGCTGCTTGGCTCTCTGTAGTGTTTGGTGGGGTCGAAGTGACCATGGAGGATCCTTCGGGAGGCTAGGGTGTGCATCAGTGTAGTAGCCACAGCTGCTCTGGGGATTGTGGTGGAAGGGCTTCTCCTCCCCTTCTGGGGACAGCTGCTCCAAACTCCAGGGCATGGGGAGTGCTCATTGGAGCCCGTCTTCGTCTTCGAGGAGCCTTTGCTGGGGTGGCCTGGTGGGTGGCCTTTGTGCTTGCCTCCCAAGCATTCAGCTCGGTGAAGTGTGTTGGGATGTTTGTGTTAGGGTGGGTTTTGAAAATTAACGAAGGAAGGAAGCACCCAGCAGGGCATCTGATGCTTCGTATGTGCCAGGACCCAAGGGCCATATCTATGCACACTTACTCCTTCCACCAGCACCCCTTGTGTGGTGGTGCCACTGTCCCCTCCTTCCTTCCCTCCTAGGTGAAAGCCATATGTGGCAGTACCTTGGTGCTTGTCATTAATTTGTTCCAGGAGGTGTGATGAGTATTAGAGATGACAGGCATAAAGCAAATTTTTTCTTTTGGAGGGGGTTGGAAAGGGTAGTGAGTCATGTGGCACTGGACACTGACAAGTCTACCTTGTCCTTTGAGTACCAAACAAGGAAAAGTACCAGATCAGAATATTCTGGGCATTGTCATCACCCAGATGACCCCTGAGCACCCTGTGTGTCATCCTCATTCCTCCTTTCCCTGGGTCCCGAAACACCCCCAAGTCTTCTTGTTGTCTGTATGGATTTGCTTGTTCTGGACCTGTCCTGTGCCTGGACCCAGGCACGCAAGCCTTTCACATCCGGCTTCCTTCCCGTGGTGTGGTGTTTATGTGGCTTCCCCTGCTGTGCTTCCTACTTCCCTTGTGGTGGTGGCCAAGTGGCAGCCCATTCTATGGCCAGATGTGCATTATTCATACACTCCCACTGTTGGTCCTCTGGGCCGTGGCCACCTTTGCCCTTTGCCCATTGCTGCAGGCATTTGTGTCCCTGGCCTTCTGAGAGTCCCTGGTTTCAGTTTTTGGGGTATCTCTTGGGAATGGAATTAGGATTGCAGGATAGTTCAGTGGTTAACTTACTGAGGAACTGCTGTTGCTCTCTTTTGACCAGAGGAAACTGAGGCTCTATGAATCCTCTCCAAGGCGTCCGTGGTGAGCAGCAGAGTCAGGATTCGAAGGCTAGCTCTGTCCTGTCTCCAAGTGCTGTGGGTGTCCACCTAGGCCAGCCAGGATGAGGCAGGTAGGCCCTCAAGTCTGCAGGACCTAGTGTGTGCATTCCTGGTGATTCCCAGTGGGCTTCTAGCCCTAGTCCTCTCATTTCTTCCCACTGGAGCCCCTTAACTTCTAGCCTTTGGAAACTAGTTACTGGGCCACCTGATTCAGTGTGTGTGTGTGTGTGTGTGTGTGTATGGGAAGGGTCTTCAGGGTGTTCAGGGTCTTACTATCTTACTACTAGGTCAGACTTGTAGTGATCTGCCTGTTTACAGCTCCTCAAGAGCTGGGATTACAGGCGAGTGCCTCCATGCCCCATCTCAATTGCTGTCTCAGTGTGCTCTGGGGGTAGGGCTGGCATCACAGGCCCTGGGATTGAGCTGTGGTCCCTGTGCCTGCTTGCAGGCACTTTAATTTGCTGAGCTATTTGGCTGGCCCTGATTCAGTTTGTTAATAGGCTGTTTGACCTAATTACCCTGTCTGTCTGTCTGTCTGTCTCTGGTAAGTTAACCTGCCAAAGAAATAACTTGTTGGTTCTTACCTTAGAGGTGTGTGCTAATTTATATCTTCCCATGGCACTGATAGATCTCACCATCCACCTTTCCACCATGGGAACAGAAGCCCAGAGAGGTGAGGTAACTTAGTTCTGTTACACAGCTCCTACATGACAGAGCTAGAATTCGAACCTCAGTCTATAAATCTCTGCAGCTTGGCTTTCCCCCACTGGAGACTTCTCTGGGCTCCCTGGGTATGATCATTTTTCATACAAGTGTGGTGATGGATGTTTTTATAAACCGTGTTGTAGTTCCAACCTTCCCAGATGCTCATGGGCCCCAGAGCACCTTGAGGTGCTAGGGATTCCTTGGCTGGAGGTGACAAGGCAGAAATTCCTTCCGGCAATGTGGCATTTCCTGGTATCTCCTGCCAGCGGCTTAGGGACCTGTGTTTTATAAAGTGGATAGTCCACAGTCCACAGTGAAGGTGACTGTTGCTGTCTCACATGGCTGCATCTTTGCTGTCTTGAGATTTCAGGATTGGACTCAAGGTCAGATCCTGCTGTGTGGCATTGCTCATCTTTTTCCCTCTGACAGATGTTCCATGAAACAGAGGGAGCCAGCCTATGCCCCTCACCTTGCTGGTGGCCTGGGGGCAAGGGGACAGGATACTTTTCAGGTGAGAGGGAGAAGAGTGTGGTGCAGGTGGCAGGAACAGGTAGATCCCAACCTGGGCTCTGCAGCAGCTAAATGCTCTGCCTGGAAAGCATCACCCAGGCCTCCTCTCCTGAGCGTGGTAAATCAGGCAGGAAATTGGGGAGTGTTTACACCTACTGCATGCACAACTCTCAGTGGCAGTAATTCTCTGACCTTTTAAAATGGATAAATCTCCTTGGCAGGGGTGTGTTGCCAAAGCGTACCCTGGAGCGGGGAGGGAGGCCATGGCCGCTGTGGTGGGCCCAATAAGGACATTTATTATCCCCTAGAGGGTCTGTCTTGGAGACCCGCCAAGCCCATGGCCCTGCTCACACCAGTTTGGGCTGATAAAAGTATCTCTGGATGAAGCCAGGTCTTCGAGCTACCTCCCAGAAGGATGAAAGCAGGCAGACTGTTTTTCAGATTGTGCTGGGTTTCTTCCTTTGATCACCTTGCCTTTGTCTGCCTCCTTTATAAGCTCTGATGGATGCTGTGTTCTCAGGTCTCTGTTATTCACTGTCACAGGGAAAACAGGGTGAAAATCTTATTAGCAGGGCTCTTTCCTCTTTTGTTCCCTTCCTGCACCCCAGGTTGCATAATCACCTCCATGGCTGCTGGCACTATGCCTTTCATCCTTTCCCATCCTCCTGCTCCATCTTTCCAGCCCAGGCGCTGGGACCCCTGGAGAATGGGGGCATTTCCTGCACCTCTGCTGTGCTCCTGGAGCCTTGCAATAGTGATTTCATGTTCTTTTCCTACTCTTTCTGCAGTGGGAGCCTCAAACTCAGAGGCAAAAAATGGTCTCCTAGGTCAGTAGAGGAAGGCCAGAGATTAAGATCCAGACCTGAGTGGCTGCAGGGCATTTTATTTTTCTAATGCTGTTGCCAGAGCCAGGAGAGTCAGGGTGCATGTTATGTGGGCCTCCTTCTCTATTATGAAACCCCTCTATTCCTCCAAGATCCTTCCCTGCTTCCCTCCCTCCTCCTTTCCTTCTTTTCTTCTTTTTATCTTTTCTTTTCTTTCTTTGTGGTAATGGGGATTGAACCCAGGGCCTTGACCTTAAACTATATCCCTGATCCTTTTAAGATTTTTAAAAATGTTTTTAGTATAGGGTCTATAGGGTCTCACTACATACATCACTGTAGTGATCCTTCAGTTTTCAGCCTCCCAAGTGCTGGGGTTATAGATGTGCACCACCATGCCCCATCTGATTTTCTTTTGAGGAGGGCAGTTTCACACATTTGCTCAGTCTGGGCTTGAACTTATGATCCTCTTGCCTTAGCTTCCTGGAGTGCTGGAATTACAGGCATGTACCATCATGCATGGCTGCTTACACATCCTCAGTGATGTCTGTGCTCTCTGTCTAGAGTGGGCCTGGCTTCCTGCTGTCAGTGTGGGTATTCCTAGTACCTTCCATCTACAAGGCTGGGGCTGACTTCATAGTGATGATTTCCTAGCAGGAGGAATGCTTGTCCCTGCCCACAGCGTCAGCTCTAATTAGCAGTGTAATTAGAGCAGGATTTACCATCTGATCCTCTGTGCAAGCCACATGCCCGCCTGCCTGCCTGTGGATGGAAGTGTCTGGATGCCCAAGGATGGTGGTGTTGAGCCCTGCAGAACCATGAGAAGTAATCTGCTCAGGGTTCTGTAAAAATTTTGCCACTCTGGAGCTTTCCCTGGCTCTAAGAATAGCATTTAGACATCCTGATGTGATCTGGCCCTGTCACCTCTCCTTCTTTACCTCTGTCGCCTGCTTTGTCCTTGAGACCCTCAGACTCAGTATCACTTCTCCTGAGGACTCTCCTGTCTCCAACCAGCTCTTCATCAGTGCCTTCTCTTTTCTCCATGGCACTCAGCACTCTCTGAAGATGGTCTTTTCTTGCTCTGAATATATTCACTGATCTCTTCCCATGGCAAGGTGAGCTGCCTGTGGACAATATTTCCCTCCTTGTGCTGTCTTGTCCAGGGAACAGTCATTAGAGGAAGAGTGGAGACTTTGCCTGACACTTTACAATTCTTAGGGTACTCTGTCATATCCTGTGATCCCTTGGCATGCCTCTATTTTTAATTACTTCACCTACTTTTTCTTTTCTTTCTTTCTTTTTTTTTTGGTATGTGACAGTTCCAATTCTGTACCATATCTTTTTATTCCAGTGAATACCTGGAACCTTGATAGGGAGCTGACACTTGATATGTATGTATGGATGGATGGATGGATGCAGAGTTGGGATAGGCAGATGGATTAGAGGCTCCATGCATTCCATGGATGGGTGATGGCTTGGGTGGGTAGATAGATTGTTAGATGGTGAGTGGGAAAGTCTGGTTATACTTTCCTGAGCTTATGGCTGTATTGCAAAGGAAATGAAAATTTCCTTGCTATAATTCCAGCTGGGATCACCCAGACTCCATCCACTCTCCCTCAATAGCACCACTCAGCACAGTCTTGTATTTCTAAGAATTAGGATCTAGTTGACACAACATCATTTCATAAGAATTAATTTCTGTCTGTATAATAGTATGCACGGAGAGTGTAGTCTGAGCAGCAGCTACCAAGGGGACATCACAAAGCTGAACCTGTGCATTAATGTGTGATTAAAAAAATACCCTGTAGACACTTGTAACGATGTGCTCTCTGTTTGACAAATCATATTAATTTTACAATTCTGGAACTTAGGGGCCTCTATCTTTTATGAGAGGGGCTGTCAAGGGTCTCTCAGAGTTGCTCTGTTTCTGCCAGTTTCTCTAGGTCCTGATTGGGTGTGTACTTAGAGTATTTCCAGCTTCTGTTGTGTAACTCACAACTATAAACTCAAGAAGTAACTGTTAAGTCAAAATCTATTTTTTAATTAGCAAAATGTTATGGCTTACAACTAAAATGTCCTCCAAAGTCTCAGAGATGGAATTTTTGGAAGGAGATTTGGTCCTGGAGGCACTGTACTCATCCAGCCCTTCATTTAATGTGTGTTGGAGGTGGGTCCCTGCCAGGGTGTGTTCTTATTCCACCCCTCAGTTCTCACTCTGCCTCTGAGCTGTCATAGGTTGGAAAGATTTCATCTGCCCTGTCCCTCTGCCATGCTATTTCTACCCTGGAGTCAACCTCAGGGCATGGACACAACCCACTGGAAACCGTGAGCCGAAATAAACTTCTGGTCTTTTAACTTGTGGGTGTCAGATATCTTGTCCCAGAGATGGGAGAGCAGTGGACACCTGTGAGCTATGGATTGAGCCTTTAATCATACAAAATGAGCATCTGCAGCTTTCGGTTCTTCAGAGACTGCTTCCACTCCCTGTCGCCGGGGCTGTGACCAGCATCTGTTCATTTGCAGCTCTTCTTCCTCCTTTCCTTATCATGCAGGTGTCCTTTGGAAGTGGCATCTGGATGGATTTTGTTTATGTGCCTAGTCTGGGAATACGTCTTTTAAAAGAGGAGTTTTGAACATATATATTCACCATAGCAGATGTATTTGATCATTTATCATTTAAAAAGTTATTCCTAACAAAGGGTTTTTCTCGAGCCTCTTTCTTCTTGCTGCACTTCATTCTGCAGAGCTGGCTCAATGTGCCTCTGTCTCATCTGCGGATCTGGGAGGTCGGCCTCTGTCATCCATTCTACATGCAGGTGCCTATGTCTGTCCTGAAAAGGACGCACTAGTCCTGGTGTTTGTGATGTTCAGAGACAGGGGTGATGCCTCTGAGCTCTGTTCAGGAAGGGTGAGGACATTCTGCTCACCAGTGTTTGATGTGTATCTGTGTTTTCTTCCATCTTCTTCCCAGGCATCACCACTGTAATTAGGATCATGAGAGCCAATTTAATGTCAAGAAACTGACATGGACATAGTCTTAGTCATAGGAAATACTGTCTTTGTGGAGGTCTTAACAGTTACAAAGAGTAGTGCTCAGCAGCAAATGTAGACTTGTCTGTGGCACCCTGTGAGAAACCACCCATGGCCTTCACTATTCAGATACTGGAAACAACTCTTCGTGGTCATGTAACTTATCCGAAACCTCATCTCTCGGTAGGTGGAGGAACCCTGGGTGGGATGAGACTTGTCCATAGCTCCTCACTATAGCCACCCTGCCTGTTCCTGTCAGAGTCACTGCTGCCAAATGGGTGCAGCTTTGACGGTGGCTCACTCGGACTTTGACACACTTGTGCATGGCCTGGTGCTCTCCTCTGGTATCAGATTGATGCTATTGACCCCAGGTGTCTAGATAGGCACCCCTCAAATTTTAAATTGTAGAGCAAGGCCCTGGGGACTCTTGTGAAAGTACAGAAGCAGGGAATGCATGTGTTAAGTAGCTTGATTAAGCCATTCCACAATATATATATATATATATATATATATATATATATATATATATATATATATATCTCAAAATATGCTGTTGTCTACCATAAATATGTACAAATTTTGCATGCTATTTTAGAAAGTGAATTAAATAGGAAAAGTGCAGACCTTGACTCAGGGCATCTACAGCCCAAGACAATGCATTTCTGTGCTCTAGGACAGGGCCACAGCCGCTGGTCCATGCCTCTCTGTGATGGACACCAACTCACTCCAGAACACCGGTTCTCTCCTGCTTGGTTGGCCTTGTTTTTATTGATCCTTCCTCCTTGATGCAGTGTTAAGCAAATGGACATGGAGGACAACCACCTGGGATCAAAGCCCCACTGGGCTGTCTCAGACATCCATGACAGCAGCCCCTTCTCCCTGGGTGGACAGGGGGTTAAGTGAAGTAAGATGACAGAAAGTCCACAGCAGCATCTGGCACATGATGCAGGCCAGCTTCCCCCTCAAGCCACCTGTTTATCCCTGTGCTCTCCCTCCATCCCCATCTTTGTCATTTGGGGAGACCCTTCAGGGCAGTAAATCTCGATTTCCACCTGCTTTCTCTGCACATGTGTTCCCCCAAGACAGCTAGGGCCACCTCCTTCCTGCAGCCATCCTGGCCCTGTCCAGTTCTCTCAGTCTGGTTCCCCTAGTGAGTCTTACAAAGTGTTGGAACTCCTCATCTAGCCTTGAGAGTACCTATTGGAGTTTTCATAACTGACATTATTTGTGTGTGTTGAATTGGAACACAAAATCACTTTGAGACATGATTTTTGGGTAGGGGTCCAACTCCTGGGGCAGGTTGGAGTGGGCAGAGTGTGCTGTGGCTCACTTAAGGGCTGCCCTTCCTCAGCAGGATGGACAATCTTGGAAGAGAGCTGGGAAGCTTATGTGTGTGCATACATGCATGCATGTGTGTGTGTGTGTGCATGCGTAAGTGCGTGCATGTGTAAGTGCATTCGTGTGTGTGTGTGTGTGTGTGTGTGTGGTGATGGAAGAAAAAGGAGATACAAAGAAACTGGAATTTAGAAAAATATTTGTAAAGCTATTGCTAAGAATTTGTGTACTGTTGGCCACAGTATTTTCCTCAACCCATGCACTGTGCTTTGAGTGCCTGTCTCCTCTCAGTATGTTGTAGGGTTGGCTGCTCTGGAGAACAGAGGCAAGGTGCTAGATAGGGGCCCACTGTAAGTGGAGCAGAAGCTCAGGTGAGCACAGCAAAGTCCCAGAAGCCATCTGGAGTTGTTCACATGCTGCAGTAGAGCACAGGCATTAGGGTTTAAGCTGCCCACGTGATTGCAGAGTATAGCTAAGGCAGGTACATGGACTTGGAACCATGTAGCCCACATGTGCTCTGTAGAATGCCCACAATGTTAAGTCTTCCAAAGAGTTTGGCCTACAAAAAAGATGATGGAAGTGATTTTATGGTCCTGTAAGTTTGGAAAACAAAGCTGCTTAGATTTTTCACTGCAGGACATAGTGGCACCTTTAATATGGCAACATGGATTCTCAACATCGAAGACACAGATGCTATGTGTGCTTAGTGTGTGAGTTTGTGTGGGGGTTTTTTTGGTCATAGAACTCTACTCAATTATATCTCTTAGTATTCCATGGGCACTTGATGCCTATTTTATTTTATTTTTCTACTTGATTTTAGAGACTCTGAAAAGCTTCACTTGACACCTTCCTCCTGGTGTAAGACAATAGTTCTGGAAAAGGAGACGATGGTTTAGATTATAGTTATCTTATCACCAAGCAAATACTCTAAGAGCCATGAGAGACAGAGGACAGCTGTCTTCCCCACCAATACCCCAGACTGTTTGGAAGAGGATCTCACTTTGCATAAATGATTGAAATGATTGTTCTGGCTATTTCTTGTCATCTGCAGGATGCTGAATTGGGGCGGAATGGGTAACGGGGCAGTTGTGATTTTCTTTGGATTGTTTTGTTTCCATACTCACTGCCTTTTCATTCACTCTAATTGCGAGCTCTTCCTAGGGATCTGGGTGTATGCAAGTCCAAACTCTTTTCTGGTGGACTCCTGTGTCAGGGTGGGTTTCACCTGTGGGTATTTCGTGACTTTCAGATCCCAGGAAGGGTCCCTAGAAATGCAAGCATGCAAACTGAGGTGTCTCTGTGGGATGCTTCCGACATAGGCACTGGGGTCCTTCAGCCCTATGACAGGTGGAGAGGATTGCACAGCCCAGCCTGCCTGGCTTTGCTTACCTTTCTCCTAGCCAGACACAGTGCACACAGAGATCTGCCTGGCTGTCCACATATAGGTGGCTTAGCAAGGACAGCAAGGCCACTGCTACTCACAGAGCCCATATTCTATGTCCTCCACTTTACTTAGAGGAGCAGGTGACAGTAGAGGCAGCTGAACGTTCTCCAATTCCACAGCCAAATGTTACCTCCTCCCTGGGGGCTCACTCCAGCAGAATAAATTTCAGAGCCTTGGCATTTTTCATCTCAGTTTGGGTTCAACTTGCAAGGGGTTTGATTTCTAAAAGTTGAGGATAGTCACATGGTCCCCTCCAAGTCACCAGGGGGTTAAAGGGGCTGGCGAGGAGAGGGGAGGCTCTGCGTATTTACAGGGCTGCATCTCCCAGAGGTGAAGTTCTCAGTTCACCTTCCAGTAATGAGTAATAAACGTGCAGTTATTTAATTTGGAGCCAGAGCTGCAGCATTATCGATTATCTGGAACGTCTAAGGCCTGAGATAGTGAGAGCCTCTTGCACAAAGAAGTGTGTCTGTAGCAAATCATCCAACATTTAGAATTAAACAGATGGACGTAAAACACATTCAGTGTACTTCTCATGTGCTTTATGAATGCAGGATGAGAAGTACCGCTAAGCTCCAAGATACTAGCTCAGGAGTCAGAGGTGCCGAAGAATGTATGGACAAATGGATGGATGGATGGGTGGGCAGATGGATGGGTGGATGGATAGATGAATAGATGAATGGATGGATGGACAGATGGATGGATGGATGGACATATGGATGGATGGATAGGTGGAAGAATAGCATGCACTTGCTCCTCCACAGCCACTTTCTGCTCTTCCTGACCTTACACTGTGCCCTGGAAGGCTTCTTTGCATATTCCAGAGCACAGGCTTGGGCAATAGGGAGCCATAGCCAGTTATACAAAGAATGATGAGAGCACAGGACATTTATAGATGGTCTTTCTCCATGGGCTGTTGCATTCCTAAGCTAAGATCTCTGCTCCCTCAGACAATCCTCTCTGCCTGTATTCAGGCTTTGGATGGTGGTAGAGCTGACACCCCCCCTATTCCTAGGCCCTAGGACCCTGTATTGCTTCTTATGGTTTTTTACTCACCTCTTCATAAATAGTCATTCTATTAAGTTTTGCTAATTGGAGCAGGATCTGAGCCTGCTGGGACCCTGGCTCCCACGATGGGCAAGTGGTGGCTTATTTTGCTATATAGAGATCAAGCTATGGTTTAATTGCCATCTTTTCAGAGAAGCTTCCTTGCCCCAACCTCTCTGTTTCAGCCCCTTATTTTTGTATGCCTCTGATCAAATTGAAGTGCTGCCATTTGATTGGCTTAGTGGCTTTTAAAAAAATGATTATCTCTTTCCCAGAATATGGACTCTGTAGAACAGAAAGGTCAGGTAACTTGCCCAAGGCCACACAGTAAGATAAAGTAGAAAGGCAATTGGACCTCTCTCCTGGAGCATGCACAGCCAGTCCTCCTGTATCTTGTGCACATAGGGGAACCCTGAGTCTCCTGGAGCACTCCTCAGTCCCAGAGCAGCCGTTTCTCTCTGCCAAGACATTATGCTTGGATGCAGCAACAGAGATGGGAATTCCCACCCAGGGTCTCCACCACTTCCTTCAGCCCATCTCCTGTCTAGCTACAGGGAGGTTAAGGGTCCAAACCTCACCTCTGGGCAGCAGGTGTCCCAGTGCCACAACCTGCTTGAGACAGGAGCTGCCTGGGATACCCAGTGCAACTTGTGATCTGATTTCCTCTTGAGTAGAAATTCCCTGTGCTCTGTGGCATTGCTGGTGAAGTATGTCAGCATGCCTGGTAGAAAAGTCATCCATGCTATTCATGTTCCTGCATGCATATGGAGGCTTACTGTCCCTTAGCTCTTCTTTCTGTGGCTCTGCTCCATCTGGATGGCTCTACACTGCTCTGTTTCTGTGCAGTGTCCATGCCTGTGTGGACCATGCTTGTATGATCTTGTCCATTAGACTGTTTCCATTGATTTGCTTTTGTTTTTTTTTTTGTTTTTGTTTTTTTAAGTTACTTAGTTCAACTTTTATTCTTCTCAAATGTATCCAATGTTCCTATCATCACACAATTGAAACATTCCAATATGGATTTAACCATCCTTAAGAACAAGTATTAATTTTATCAACATCATATTACATTTAAAGCACAACATCCCCGTCCAATAACCCAGAGCCTCATGCATATCCCTCTTTGTCACAGGCAGTGAGTCTCTCTCTGAGAATTCTCAGAGTCCTAGCAGTGTCAGCATTGCTGAAAAGCCCAAGTCCCAAGTCTCCTCCAATATGGAAGGCAAACCATTAGCTGCAAGCCAGTGTACAAATGAAAAGTTAGTTAGGCTTTTCTAGCATTCAAAGGTACAAGATAAACATTTTCATTCCAAAAACTACAAAAGTGGGGATACAAAGGATGGGACAAAAGCAAGTCCAAAACCCGGCAGGGCAGATCTTAAGGCGATAGGTGCCAAGTTGAGCACCACAAAG
>PVKN010008374.1:0-25222 GCA_004027915.1 Capromys pilorides
AAATGAACACGGACCGCTGCGCATCTGTGTAGCATTCTGTAAACTCGCGGGAACTTTGCCCTTCAGAACTCTGTGAGGACACACTAGCGCCTCCCTGAGTGACACCGGAAAGGAAACAGGAGCTGGTAGACTAACAGAGAAGGGGCCCTGGAGGTGCCACCTGCCCATGCATCTAGGGCTCCCTGTCCCCCACCAATCTCTAAGGGCAGGGCGCCCCAACCACCCCAGGGCTCCTAACATTGCATTCCCATCTGCGGCTCCTCCTGACCAGGCAGGCGGAGAGAGCTCTGGTTTGCTAATCCCTTCAATGCCCGTTGCCATCCAACTTTTGCTCCTTCCCCTTTTTGTCTGAAAAGAGCAAGGAGGCCTGGCAGATGCTGGGCTTGAGCTCCCTAAGAACCATAACCTTCCAGGACCCTGGGCTCATCTTGGGCATCCAAAAGACTCTCGTATCCCATGGTCTGCAGGCTCTGCGCACGGGGGTGGGGGGTTGGACATCTCCATCTACCTGGAGCAGCGCGAGGCACCCCTGACCGGGCAGAGTGACATCCTGCCCTGCAGGAACAACACCGAAGCCTTTTCTCCTGTCACACTCACCCTTTTAGGATAAGCCCAGAAGCCCGCCAGGGAATGATGCATCAATAGGGCACCAGCTCTGGGGCTTGTGGTGTGAAGAGCGATGCTTCACACCCAATGGGCAAGCACAGGGCCCGCATCCTGTGGCTCTGCTTCTCCCAGTACCTGAAGACTGAGCTGAGCCCCACCCCAAGCCCCCAAGCTCACTCCCTTTGGGCGAGCCATCTGGCGCCCCTACTCCGTCCTGGAAGTGGCCTCACTTTCTGCACCTTGAGCCCCTGGCTCCAAGGGAGGACAGATCCACAGCGGTTTAGCTGGACCTGCCGAGCGGCTGCCACTGGGGAGCCCAGTCTCTTGCCTGTGCTGATTCATCAAGGAAACTGAAATCAGAGAAGCACTGGAGCCCGCTTAGGAGTCCAGCACGGTCACCATTCCCTCCCGTTCATTTCCACAGCCCAACACAAACTGTTAGAGCCCACCCGGCCAGAGTGACAAGGGACACCTCAGGGCTGCAGCCTTTCCACTCCTTGCTGAACCATGAAAATGACCTGATAAATATTTTTGATGCAACCCTAGATCCCCTGTAAGCAAACCATGGTTGAAACACAACCGTAGGTTTTCCATCAGCATTTCCTGACCTGTTTTATTCACGTGTGTGACTAACAACATTACACGGTGTTGGGTATCAGAAGACTGCGTAGGAGTTCAAGGTATTTGATTTATCACATGGGTCAAACACAGTTCACCTCCTCGTTTCAATAGCACAATATGCTGGTAGAAAATGCAAGTGAAGTGGAATTTAACTGGCGCTTGCTGTTCCCCAGCATCCTCCCTTGGGGGAACGCAGCGGCCTTCTCCTTTGGTAAGGAACCCGCCCACGCCGACATTTCTTCACTAGGCTTGCCTGTCAGGTGTCTGCTGGCACGCCTGTCAATTGTGGCACACCTAGGAGCATTTTTATTTACTCTGCTATTCACCAGCTCACTCTAGGGGCCGCGTGGACAAACACAGGAAACCCGGTGCCGTTCCGGCCCCCCGGGAGCGCAGCATGGCGATGCACGTGGCAGCAGGTACCTGTGTGTGACCTGAGTTCCCCGTAAGCTGGACATGGTCTCCTCCAGGTTCTGCCGCAGGTCAGCGATGTTCTTCACTGTCCGCAGCCGCCGGGCCTCGGGGTCTTCCCCTGGGAAAAGAGGCAAAGCCTGTGACACACCGTGGACAACAGGAAGCAGGAGGGGTCACGACCATGACCTCCACCAGGCTGAGCTGCTGGCTGGCCAGGCATGCTTCCGAGGAGCTGAGAAGCAGTCAGCAGCTGAACCCATGCCTAAAAGGAAGGAGGGACCAAGTGGCAGCAGCCCTTCCTCCAGGCTGCTCCTGAAGGGGGGCGAAGTCTAGCAGAGTGCCTAGGCTGAGACGCAGACAACTCTCCTCCCTCTCCACCGAAGGCAAGCAGAAGTCAGGTCTGTCCAGGCCCATGTACTGTTTTCTCAGCCCTTGGTAATGGAGCCTGATTAATAAAAAGAGCTTGTGATGGCTAAACAACCTGTACTTGTTTGGGCTTTGAATACCAAGAATTGAACTCAGGACCTTAGGCTTGCCAGGCAGGGGTTGTGCCACTGAGCTATCTCCCCAAGCCCTTGGACCTGCACTTATTAATCACCCAAAATCCTACAGAGGGAGGTCTGCGTGCTCCTTGGCAGGCAGGCCGACTACATCACCTCAAATCTGAGCTCCCCGCCGATTATTATTTGGTTAGCTGCAGGCAGGGTGCTGGTCTCCTTGGTCCTTCTGAGTCCACATTCTTACAATAACCGTAGTAACTGCACCGAGCTCTGAGGACAGCAGCAGGCACCCAAGGGGCCCATGACTCAGCGCCCCCTGCAGGCACTCAGCTTGCACCCGCAGAGCGGGGAGCATGAAGCCAAAGGGGAAGCAGCGGCCTCGCTCTACCAGGACCAGGACCTCGGCCTGCTGCTCTGGGGCATGACTTCAAGAGAGGTTTGGTGGCCAAGGGGAGTTGGAGGCGGTGCCGAGGCACCCTGAGAAGAAGCAGGCCACCCACAGGCAAGGGCCGCAAATGCCACTCCACTCAGTCTTGCTTTGGGGCATTTGGTGGCTGCTCCACCTGGCCTCACAAGGGAACTGCAGAAGGGAAATCACTGTAATAATGATGAAAGGAACCAAAGCTTCCCCTCCTCAGTAATTTTAGGAAGGCCTGAGCAGACTCAGGGACCACAATCAAGGGTTTTCAAAAGCTGCCGACTTTTGAAGCACCCAGCAGCAATTTGTAAGGAAATCTTCTTAGAGACCATAGTATATGAAGGCAGTGGGCGGAGGGCTGCAGGGTAGATGCCAAGAGGAACTTCCAACGGCTGCTGCTTAGAGGGCCGTGGGCATCAGAGAGCTGTCAGAGAATTAGACTGTTCTTCCGGGCTGGGTAACCACCTCCTGGGCCTGCACTTGGCACGCGATGCCTGGGGTCTGGCAGGCAGCATGCACGACAGCCGCTTGATTTTTATGGAGGACACTTACTGTGGCATGCCCTCTCATCTTAACAGTACAAATGGTTTTAATTTTCTGTCCCTTTTTAACCCCGAGCAACTGGGAGGCGCTTTTAGCTGAACAGGGCTCAAACTGCATCTCTCATTTGACTGTGCACCCTGCGTAGATGCACACGGGGATTCTGGAATGAAAGCCACGATCAAGGTCTATTTCACCATCTCCTAATGGCTCTGGAGGAATGCCACCTTTTGGGCCATCCATCAAGTATCTTTCACCATCAGTTTGCCTCTAGTTTATTGGCTGAAAAGGTGCTGATCTTCAGGCCACTCTAGACGCCGCAGTGAGTGTCAATTAGGAAGCTAAGTGTAAGCACTGGTTTCCAAATTACCTCCACACATCACGTGCAAAGGTACATTTACTTATCCATGCCCTGACTAATGGTGCATTTGCCTGACTTAAGTCTCCTTAGAAATTCAAAGATCTGGGCTGAGGCTAACTCAATGATTAGAGTCTGTGCTTGGCATGCATGAGGTCCTAGGTGTCCACAACCAACACACAAAGCAACAACAACAAAGGACATTCACAGGTCTTTGGGTCTGGGGGAAGCCTTGCTTCGGGTGACTCTCACAGAAAGCCACAGGTGCCTAAGCAATGTGCACCGCCTCGCCCAGGTTTGGTCACTGTGGGCCTCAAGAAAGCTGCAGGCCACGTACCCTCGTGAAGACGTGAACTCTGGCATCGTCACGCATCAGCTTTGTGCCCTTGGAGGATTTATTTCCATTTTTGTTGTTTTGTTTCGTTTTGCGGTACTGGGGATCAAACTCAGGGCCTTGCACTGGCCAGGCAGGTGCTTATGCCACTGAGCTGTAACTCCAGCCAAGAGTAAGAGATACAGTGGTGTGCTGCTGTCACTGAGAAGTCTCTTTCTTTCTTTCTTTCTTTCTTTCTTTCTTTCTTTCTTTCTTTCCTTTCCTTTCCTTTCCTTTTCTTTCTTTCTTTCTTTCTTTTTTTTTTATATTATGGCAGGCTCAGCCTGCCCTGGGGATGGGGCTGGGGCTGGGGCTGGCGCTGGCACAGCATGTGGTGCCAGGGATCGAGCATGTGGTGCCAGGGATCGAGCAGAAGTCCCTGAGTTTGCCTACGCTTGCCTAAGCAAGTGCTTTAGATTGCTGAGCCATCTCGACGGCCCCCTTGGAGGATTATTGTCCTGATCTTATCTGTAAAGTGGGATGAAACCCCCCAGCACCACCAAGAAGAAGAGCTCACATGAGACCCAGACACAAGCTTCGCACCAGGAGAATGCTCAGTGTGTGTGCTCTGTCTCTCCTGGGGTTCTGCCACAAAGTGTTTGTTCGCCTCAGAGCCCCAGGCTGGTGTAGATCTCCCTGGCGATGCTGCAGAAACATAAGCAGGGGTCCTGCCTGAGGTGCTCAGGAGACTCCATCCTCCCCAGCCAACTGTGTCCCCTCAGACAAGGCTGGAGTGTAGGATTCCCAACAACCCTAGCCAAGCTGGCCTCTAGATGGCCCCCTAGATCCTCATGCGGTCACAGGTGCCACTTTCTGGTGGCGGCTGAATCTAAGGTGCTCCATGCTGGGACCAAAGATGCAATGCTGGGATTAGGACTATCCTAAGGGTGGGCATCCTGGATAAGACACAAGGGACAGAAAGTGGCTTGTCACTTGCTTCCTTGTTGCTTGCTGCTTTCTTCTTTGTCATGGACATGCTTCTCCTCTCTGATCCCTCTCTGCCAAGCCAGCCGGCCTTGGAGCCAGCTACCTATGGATGGAACCTCTACAAACTATAAGCCAAATAAACCTTTCCTCCTTGAACTCGGGTGTTGGATTATGTATCTCTGCAATGAGAAAAAACAACTAAGACACTGAGCACAGGAAGATTATGACCAAGCTCCTAGGGAACCAGGAGATGTTTGCCTCTAAAAATCAACTCCTTTAGAGAGCTTCAAAAGCTAGTAAGCCACGCCCTGTCAACCTGCAGCCACCCTACATTTGTCAAGGAAAACCCTCCCTCAAGCCACTGGCTGTGCCACTCACTCGGTCAATCACACCGACCAAGTCTGGGGGCACCCTGTGTTCCAAAAGGAGTACGGGGACCCAGGGATGCTCACTGGGAAGAGCAAAGCTTGAAGGACACGCTGCTACATGGAAAGAGGCGGAACTTGTCCAGGGACTGCGGCAGGCTAGGATCCATTGACAGAAAATGTAAGGAAAAAGAACTCTATTATCTGTAACAGCCAACAACAAAAAACAAAAAGGTCGCACTGCCTTAGAAAGGAGTGGCTGTTTTGGCACAAGAATGCACAAGGCTGGAAGATGATACATGGAAAGGTTTTGCAGAGGGTTTGGGGACTGGGTGACAACAAGGGGCCAATGGTCCTTCTAACACTGTCATCCAGATGCACGCCGTGCTCGACACACGTGACCACACGCGCCATGAAAGCCCGCCCACCAGCGACACAGAGGGAACAACTGAGCTACTGACCGACGGTCTCATAAATGCCTATTTCTAAATACACCAGAATTTGCTCTCATTCTAAAGTAAGGGATGGGGGATTTAATCTTGTGCTACCCAGTGTCCTTTTAAAAAAAATCCAGTCAGGTCATACATACCCTCTTTCTTGCTTGAGAGTAAGGATGAGTCGCCCACCCCTGAGGGACTCTCCCTCACCACTATACCCACGTGCATATGACCAGGCATGTCCGGCTTGCACCTTTTGCTCAAAAATATTGCCAGCTGCCTGGGGGCGAGTACAGTCCATGGGCACAGGTGACACAGGAAGACAAAGCCAAATTAGTGGCAGATCACAGACTGCTGGCATTACTTGGAATCTAGGCGCTATCTGAAATGTTCTCCAGATAATGGTTTTGCTCTTTAAATGTAGGCCCTGCAGAGACTCAGTGTCCCAGAGGTACCCAGGCCACTCCAGGGACACATGATGGAGTCCTGATTGGCTGGAGCGCTTGCTGTGTGCACGGAGCACGTGACCTGGGCCGTGTGTGGAGAGCCAGCCAAGCGGTGACCTCGGCCCTGCACCCTTCTTGCCGCAGGCCCTCTGCCTGAGCCGCCACATGCAATATCTGTAGGCAAGGGAGCCCCAACCAAGAAAAGAAGGAAACGTAAAATCAGCCCCAAATGTGGGGCTCTCAACCAACCTGAGGTGAATCACTTACAAGCGGCTCAAGTAATCTCAGCACCACCACTGCACCCAGCCAGCAGAACCAGAAGGAATTAGTTAGGTCCCCCCAGACCCTCTGAAATGAATACTCAGAGCTCGTGGTGCTACGGGGGAATCAATCACACGGGCGGCGACCGACCCCACAGCTGCAGCCCGGCTGGTAAAACGGTGGGTCATGGGTCTTTAGTGTCATAAATGAATCTTCAACATGGATTCAATTTTTACCCGAACTCTGGAAGTGGTAAGATAGGAGAGGCGTGACAGGGCCCTGCTAACGTTGTGGTTTACCACTCATCTCGCTGATTGGAAGCTGCCAGAGCGCAGGGCGTAGAGCTGGGGCGGGAAGGCGGCAGAGCGGCGAGCACACTGAGGGAATTCTAAGGTATGGGCTGGGGAGACGGCTCGACTGTAGAACACGGACCCAGCACAGAAGGACCTGGGTTTAATGCATAGCGTGCATGTGCACACACACACACACACACACACACACACACACACACACACGTGAATTCTACCTCTGTCTGAAGTTTCTCCTGTGGGAAACTTGGAGAATGTTTCAATATAACATCAAACAATCTGTGGAATTAGCAATGTGACGGTGCAAGGGAATGGATCCCACAAGGGAATCGAACCCTGGACCTTCCCACCGAGTTATACTCCTTTCTTTCCTTTGAGAAGGGCTCCTTTTTGGCTGTTTCAGGCTGCCCTCAGGTGGGTCTGGGGATCCAACTCGCATCCTCTGTGCCTGGCTGGGATTCCTGCACTGGCGCCTAAACGACTGCACTAACCCCAAAACCCCACCAAGTTACAGCCCTAGTCCCTCTTACTTTTATTTTTGACAAATGCTAAGACAGGGTCTTGCTAAATCACTAATCTGTCCAACTTTGATTGAATTTGCGATCCTCCTGCCTCATCCTCCCCGAGTGCTGGGGCTACAGGGTTCTGGCACCATTCCAGGCATGAATTCTATGTTTTTATGTAAGATTGTAGTCTTATAATCAGCATTGTTGTGGTTGCAGATAAATCAAATGTAGTTATTTTTTGTTTGTTGGTTGGCTTGGTTTGGTTTTAGTAGAAGAAGCATGCTGCAATTTTCTTTCTAACGAATAGAAAATGCTACAAATGCATTTTATTATTTATTTTATTTATTTAGTAGGGCTAGGGATTGAACTCAAGTCCTTGTGCTTACCAGGCAAGTGCTTATTCTAATGAGTTATTTCCCCAGTACTTACAAATGCATCTTAAATCTGTGCTTCTATAAGGAATGGGGGGAGAGGGGTGCGGGATCCAGTATTTTAGAGTTCTAAATCTTGGGGAAAAGCAGCATTAGCTGAAGAATAAAAATGAAGACTCAAAGGTCCAGGGTCCCAAAAGGAGTGAAACCGAATCTCTTATTAAATATCCAATTTGCCAACAAGTTAGACATACTCATGATCCTGAAAGAGAACCCGGGGCCTGAGCGAATACAGGGAGGCAGGAAGGGGAGACACCTGGGAAGGGAACCTGCGCGCCCAGCCCAGGAGTCAGTGCAGCAAGGCTGCTTGGGAGGTCCTGCCCCCCACGAATGGTGTCTCTGGGGCTCCGCACTCACCCACGCGCTCCTCCAGGGCAGGCTGTCCGCTCTTGGTGTAGTGGCTGGGCTCCACGCTCACCCCCGCGGGGCTGGACTCGGCAGTGACGTTCCCCTCGGTGTCTGTCTGGGACCTTCACACACAAACCAAAGCACACGCAGTTGTCATGAGAGGCAGACGCCACACGGAGACCGCGGAGCACTGACCCCAGCACTCCCCATCCTCCTTCAGGAAAAGCTTTGGAGACTGAGGCGTAACAGCGCCTCAGCCTCGGGGGCCAGGTCAGCACCCAGAGAGCCACTGACAGGAAAGGATGTTACGCTCTTCGCCCAGGTGAAGGAGGCTCGGCAGCCCCTCCTGGGGAGCACGCTACTGCATCCCTTCAGGGAGCCTCCTCCCGGCAGGCCACGCTGCAGGGTAGTGGGCGCTTTGGACAATTTAGCTTATGCCAAAGAGCAATTCTTAAGCAACCAGCATTGCCGGCAAGTCAAGCATGAGACGGTGACTCCACCGGCCGCCCTGCCCCCGCGGTCCTCCTGACACGGCCTGCCTGGAAGGCAACTATAAACCCAGTCTGGAGTGGGTGCCAAGCAGCTGTGTTTGCCCTCCTGCACTCTGACTCAGAACCCAGGCTCTTCTGCCATGAAAGACCTCACTGATCATTATTTCAACACTTGACTGAAATCTGTACTTTCCCAAGCCTTCCCCGTGCCCTTATTTGTCAAGCAAAGGCTTCCTGCAAGGCCCTCCTGCCCCAGCTACTTGGGCTGAGCATGCAAAACATAATTATGCTCATACACACAGCGTGTGCGCAGCGTTATCACTCCATTAGCCCCCTAGGTTGGTTCAGCGAGGTTTCCCTACCTAAGAAGAAAGTTAATTTTATTTTCTCAGTGCTGGGGAAGGAACCCAAGGTCTCACGCATGCTCAACACCCCTAATGCTCAACCAAGTGTTTGATGAGCATGCAGGTGGGCCGTGGGGTTATTCTGATACACTTCAGGCCACCCACCAACTTTCCTTCCTTTGCTCTCCTTCCCAGGCCATTCCGTCCCAATTCGTGTAATCGAGATGTTCAAGGGATTCTTCTCATTTCACATTCCCTCTCCACCCTACAGCCAGACCCCAAAGTGGCCTAAGTGTCTGGACATAGCAACCCTACTTCTAACCTGGAGACTGCAATCAGCAGCCTGGGACAGGGATGAGCCGACAGATGTATGCTCCTTGGTCTTTATTGGAGAGCTTCAGAATTGGCCTGCCACTTGAAGTTTGGGATAGTTACCATTTAAACATTGGAGAATTAGCTGAAGTTCTGCCTAGAAGTCTCTGCAGGTCGGGTATCACCTACTAGTGACAAGAGTGGCTCTGTCCCCATTCATTGCCCTGGATCTCAGTTTGGATCCTCCAGGGCCACCAGCTGTCACCCCGTTTCTACTGCATTCTCCTTTTGCTCCTGGTGCCTATGGCTCACAGCAGAACCCCACCCATGGATGCCTCTTTCCTCAGCTAGGTCAAGAACTCTCTGGAGGAGGAGAGCATTTCAAATCTAGTCCTGAGCAGGTGTTGGAGAGGATAATTGGGAAGTATTTCAGTCTAGAAAGACATCAGGCAGAGAGATAGCTCAGTAGAATAAACGCTTGCATGGTTAGTGCAGAGTCCTGAGTTCAATCCCTGATACGATCACACACACACACACACCCCAAAAAAAAGGAAAGAAAGAGAAAAGAAAAGAAAGACACCAGGTACTGGTACTGAAAAGGACATCAGATGCGGGTTTGGACTGTGGACATGTAGCTTCAGGTCCAAGGTCCGTAGTAACTCAGTAGCCATGCAAATTAAGTTACGTCACCTCTTGATGTCTTCCAGCCCTTATGATCATAGCAACTTCCCTCCAGTGACAAATCAAAAGGCTTGCTGCCAAGTGACAGGCGTGTCTGTCATTCCTTCTGAGTTGATAAATATAACTGATCAAGTGGCTTTTGGAAAAAATCTTCTCTTTCCCTCAGTGCATTTAACACAGAGGGAAGCCCTGGACAGGGTACAGGGAGCCAGGAATACAAGAGAGCAAATTTTAGAGAGGAAGTGTAAGCCTCTTATAAAATCCTCTAAGCCCTTCTAATCTCACTTGAAGACAATGAAGCTCAGAGACAAGGTGATTTAGAGTCAAGGCAACATGGTGACTCAGAGCTGGTGCCTCTAGTGGGCCAGATTCCAGCTAACCATGAGCTCTTTTATTATAGTGATGTAGCTTGAAGCAAGTGATCCAACTGGTGTCAGCTTCACTTTGCACACCTGTAAAAGCGAGATATTTTTTTTTTTTTTCTTCTACCAGGACCTTGTACTTGCCAGGCAGGCACTTATGCCACTGAGCTATATCCCTGGCCCTAAAATAGACATTTTAAAGGTAAGCAAGCTCATGGAGTTGGGACAGAGAATTCTGTGAGGTAAGACTTGGAGAGTGGCTAGCTCTGTCTTTGGACACACTCGATTCGGGCACACACGTACACATAGGAGCACTTAAGGCAGGCAGGGTCCGAGACTAAGGAGGCCATGCTGAGCACAGGGCCCTGTCCAAGCCCTCTTCTTCCCAACTCTCTACTGTGGCTCTTCTAGAGAGAACATCACTCAGGGTGAGCATGGACAGTGGGAGGAAGCTGCAGGTGTCCACCCCAGAAGATTCGCCTTCCTCCTGTTCCTTAGTAACTTGGTCTTACACAAGTGTTTCCTCCCATAGAAAAGCTTTAAAAAGTAATAATAAAGAGGTGAAATGTTTTACCGCCTTTCAAGTGATTACAGTCAAAATAGACAGGGAAGGGGCAGGATTGTGGGTGATCAAAGGCTGTCATGTATTTTTATTTTAACAATGCAAATCGTGGGTCTGTGCATGGCAGTTTGAATATGCATTAGCAAGAGGCTATGAGTGCTACCGGAATTACAAAAATTTCACGGGGAGCAACTCAGTTGTTTGCATGCTTCAGAGAACATGGGTATGAAAAATCATGCACATACACAAGCCCAGCCACTGTCTATGCCATGGCACCGGTCTTGCACCATTAGCTACGTTGATGAGGTGATTTCATAAAGCGATGACCATTTTGTAATTAAAAAGAGCCATGTGACCTTCACTGAAGAGGATGGCCAGAAGAAAATGAAGGAGGGGCAGGAGAGGCCTGAGGTTCCTGCACAGGCTGGATATGGGCCGGCTTCATGGCATAAGTGCCTGCCTGGCAAGCACAAGGTCCTGAGTTCGATTCCCAGTACTGTCAAAAATAAAACAAATGAACAAAAACACTCAGGAAGCCCTTGTGGCGGGAAGTGGGAGAGCCCTCCCTAGGCCACAACTTGGACAGGGAGAGAGAGAGAGACTACTGGGTTCCTTGGGAAGCAGAGAGACGTAGAGAGCTGGTAGGGTGTATATGTGTGCGTTGCATATGTGTGTGTGTGTCTACTCCTGAGCAGGTGTGCAAGTACACAGGTATGCAAGATGCACAGGCATCTGCATTTGGTATAGGAGCGTATGTGTCTAACTGTGTGTATGTTGAGGACAGGAGTTGCAAATGGCATGCACAGAGCATGACATTTGGCCTGTAGCTCCCTTCTGCTGTGGACAGGCACTAGCTGTGGTCCAGCCACGCAGTGTGGCCAGATGCGCTACACACCTGCAGCACAGGACTGAGATGTGACCGCGCTGTAGTGCCCGGGGCCTGCCCATGCTGAGTGCTCTCCTGCATGCACCATGGAAACCTGGGCCCAGGTGTGCTCAGGTGGCAAAGGCCCAGGGTGAGGGCCCAGCAGCCAGAGCGAGCTGCACCTGACTCCATGAGGATCCTGGTGTCCTGAGCACGCAACACCCGAGAGGTGGGGACAGTTGCACAGGGGACAGAAGAACAACAACAGGCTTATATTTCCAATACAACATGGGTTCCACAGGCCTTTGTGTTTCTGCTGCTTCTGAGAGGCCATAGTCTCACCAGCTGGTAAACCCCTGCCCAGCACAGGGTCAGTTCACATCTGCCCACAGGGACCCTGACCATGCTGCACAGCTGTCTGGCCAGCACACCACACACGCCTCGACTAGGAGCGAGGCAACTGACACCTTAGCTGCACACCACTGGCTTCCCAGAAGGCAGACTGGATCCCACCCTCCCAGATCCAGGCTCCAACAGCTCTATCGGGGGCCCAGGAGGCGGGAGGGCGGGAAGGCGGGCCGCTGGCCGTCCTACCTGTACAGGAAGGGTGCGACTGTGGCAGTGTTGGGATGGTTGTATTGCTGCTGAGGCTGAGGTAGCTGAACACTGACAGTATTGCTTCCTGTGGTCTGAGTGCTCCCGACAGAGCCACTCACTGTCTGGCTGCTAATGCTATGGTTCAGAGTGGTCCCGCCCGGAGCTTTGCCCTCGGAGGACGCCAGGCTGGAGGAGGAGCTGGAGTGGCGGCCGTCGAGCTGGGGCTTTTGTGGTGGGACCCCCGAGCCCAGCTTTCCACTCCGGCTCCGCTCCCCATCCTTGGGAGGCACGGGGGCGCTTGGGGACTTCCCGGGCGTGCTCTTCATCCCGGGTTTTGGTATTCCACTGTGGGGAGGGGCGGTGGGCTCCTTCTTTGCACTGCTCAGCTTCCCCCCTTTGGGGATGAAACTGCCGATCTTGGAGGACTTTTTGGGCATCTCGGTCACGGCAGGGCCGCTGGCTTCTTCCTTGGGCTCCTCCCTCAGGTCCGGTCTCTCAGTCCCCGAAGCCCTCTTGGTGAAGTCTTTGCCTTTTTCCTTCTCCCGCTGCTGTTTTTCCTTCTCTTTCTCGTGGCCTTTGGGGGAGCTCTTCTTGTTGGTCAGCGCCCGGCTGAAAGTCCGCTGGGCGATGCCCTTGAGTGCAATCTTGGGGCTGCTGGACGCGGGGCCCGACGTGGCCGGGGTGCGGCCTGCGGGCTCCAGCTCCTCGCTCTCCTCGAAGCTGGGCAGGATCTCCAGCCGCTCGCAGCTGGCATCTCGGGATCCCGGACCCTCGCCCGCCTTGGAGCCCCCTTTACTGTTGAAAAGTTTCAGCTTTTCCAGCATGGACTTCTGGTTGTTGGGAGCTGGCTTCACAGCTTCGGGCACGGGCCTGGGGGGCTCGGGTCCTGGAGGCTTGACGGACAGCATGGCAGCGGTGGCACTGTGCTTCACGCTGAGTGACTTGCTGCGCCACGGCTTGGAGGCGGCGGCGGCGGCGGTGGCGGGCTGGGGGATGGCGGAGGAGGCGCTGCTGTTAACAGGGGCAGGGGCGCCGGCGAGGTCCAAGGGACCAGGTGCATGTTCGCTCATGCCGGGGTGGGGGGAGACCGAGCTCGTAGGTGGTTCTGCGGAGGCAAGCAAAGGAGAGGGATCTGAATTACACTGGCTGCCCCGCACTGGGAGCAAGGAAGGGCTAGCCCCGCTCTACAGCGGTCAGCTCTACGGCGGTCATCGATCATCGCTCAAGCACCCCTCAGTTGCATGGCCACTTTTGGGATTACCTGTGATTAACACCAGTTCTAACTCAGCCTCCGCCCCTTTCTCTGCACAGTTCTTATCTCCCGCCCTCAGCCCCGCCCCACTCGGGTGCACGTGCGCTCCAAATGCAGGACAATCCTAACAGGGTCTTAACAGTGCAGGCACTCAGCGCAATCAAGTGTCGAGCTCCACAAAACCAAACAGACCCCCTGCCACTTGCCCCAGCCAGGGTGGTGTAAAAGGGTAGGAAATAGCCCTTGCTTTTGAATTATTTAACCCACAATTCCATTTCCCCACTATAGAAAAGAATCAAGGCTTCTCCAATTTTGAAGGAAACAATGTAGCAGAGGCATTAAAACAAAACAGACAACAAATTCAAAAAGGAAAAGACAGAAAAATCATTAGAAATGAATGCCCACAAAAGTTGCAAAGCCTATAAAAGCATGGAGCTTATTCCTACATGTAAGATATTTTATTGATACTTTTAAATACTTACAAAAATTATCCAGGTTGGACTTTAAACACAAGGACGGCCACCACTACCACCACCACCACCACCACCACCACTTAATCTGCGCACGTGGCTTCTCCAAGGCAAAAACACACAAGCCGCACAGGTTATCTGAAAGTCAGGGCTTCCCCTTGGCGGCCAAGGACTGTTTCCCTGGCCAGATTCTTCTCTCTGAGACGCCTGGAAATATTTCCAAGTATGAGCCAGCGTTGTTCTGGGAAGCAGGCGCCTTCCAGCCAGCCACAGCCACCAAGACGGCCACCAGCATCACAGAAAAAGGAACAGCAGCCTGCCCCGCAGCAGCTCTGGGAAGATCAGCGCAGCGTCCCGACAGACAGCTGCCCAGCAACGCGGCAGGAAGACAGGAAAGGCACAGCCTGCAGCTGGGTGCCCACTGCGCCTTGCTCCCCCACCTAGAGCGGCAGAGCAGACAGGATGCCCCCAACAGCCCCGGAAGCCTCCGCCAAGTCACGGTGACAGACTTACCTAGCGGCAGCCACTTTCTCCTGCAGTGAATCCCTAGGAAAACTTCTCCAAGCAGAGAAGCGGCCCTTCCAATTGTCACAAGTGTTTTCAGTTAAACTGCTCATGTTTCTAATTAACTTTTGTCATCCACAACTTCTCTAGTGCCCAGAAGCCTGGCGGGATTAACGGCTGCCTCTTCCTCCTCTCCCTCTCTCTCTCCCTCCCTCCCTCTCTCTCTCTCTCTCTCTCCTAATACCTATGTTCCACTGCCTTCCAGCAACACAGTAAACTATATACAGAACGGCTTTTTATGATTTGAAAGTCAACGGCCACAGAGGCCGAGGGAGGGCAGCAGGGAGCGTCCACGCCCCACGAGCTGTCTCTCTGCTTGGGGAGGCCGAGGCTCGGGCTGACCCAAAGCAGATCCTCCCAATGTTTTAAGACACATACATCTTCCTGGCTTACTGGGGATTTGGGCTTGGAGGGAGGGCGCTTCGCAATCCTCCCTAACAAAACGTACTGGCGTTTTGTTGGATCCTTTCCTGGGGAGCACCAGAGCCTGGCTGAGAAACCCACCCACACTATCAGCTAGGGAGAAGGGCTGCGGAGGTCGGGGGCTCCGTGCCTGGCACATGCTGAGGAGGGGGGGTCTGGCCCCCATTTTACAAGAGAGGAGTCTGAGACAAGGTAGGGGGACAGAGCGACCACAGGGACCTAGCTGAAACCTAGCTGACAGCACTGTAGCCAACACCTGAGGTGGAAAAAACGTGTCCATGACAGGTACTGGAATGCCTGGCTGCTTTCCAGGTACTGCACTTTCTGCTAGCATATATGTTGATGTATGTTACATATGTTGATGTCTGTGGTGAACACAGATCGATTCAGCCACTCAGCAGGAGGCGGCTGCACAAGGCTCTCTAGCTGAAGTAACAGTGACACTCTAAACCCAGGTGCTACTTCCCTTAGGACAGCTGCCTTTTCCTTTACCTGGGACCAGATCTGGGAAAAGGCCAAGCATTCATTCATTCACAGCATCTGTTCGTCCCAACATCTGCTCTTGCATCGAGCACCTATGAACAGTGTCCAGTGACCCAGGACACGTGCGTGCCAAAGCAGAGTCTCTGCGTCTGTGGCCTTCGTGGTCCAGCCACACAGAGCAGGCAATGAATAGCTTTATTACATACTTACAGCACACATAAGCCAGTAAGTACTAGAGAAAAGTGAGGCGGACTTGGGGACAAGCGCCAACACCATCACAGTTGTGTTCCTCTTTCCAGATGAAGTTTTGAGCACTGTGTGTGTGTGTGGATCAACACAACACCCCGACTGGAGCTCTTACGGGCCTTTCTCAGAGACGGCTCTGACGAGAAACTCCCCTACCATTGCCAGGTATTTTTTTTTTTTTAACATAATTATAACTAGAAGGTTCCTGACTGCTAACTAACTAGCTAACAACTAACCCTGGAGACACAGGCAGCAAATCTGAAATGTCTACACTCACTGAAACTGTGTTCCCTTTGGGAGAAGGTGACAAGGGCAAGGAAGGGGCTGTTACCTGTGCAGGGACAATGGTTACTCTGAGGAGCACCTCAGGCTGTGCCAGAACGGCTCCCAGGAAACCTTTCCTGCCTTTCACATCCCACTTCAATGCCACGTCCTCTGCCAAGTAGTCTGAGATTCTGCAGCTCCCTGGTCTGCACCCGACAGCATTTTTACTAACCCTGTGCTTCCAAGGTCTCTGTCCATACGTCCTCTGTCCAAGGGTTTACAGAGACCTGCCTGTACCCACTGGACTCTCAGAACACAGAGCAGAAGGACACAGGGCTTAAGTCCTCTGGTGTCCCACCAGCAAGAGGAGCAACGGACCTCAGGACAAACCACAAGAAGAAGGCACAGCAATGGAGGGGTCTGCCAGGTACTCTCAGAGCTCGTACTACTAACTGTCCTCTGAACTTGGGAAATCTTTATGGAGGAGACGATCCCAGCATTACCATCATGTGGAGCCTCTGGTATGGGTTGGCTTGTCACTTTATCTGTCCCCATGTTCTCCAAGGGACAGACCCCTCCTGGCTCCTCTTTGTGTGTTCAGTGAATGGCTTCTGCATCCTCAGTTGGTATCTGGGCCTTTGCAAAACTACATCGAAGGCAGCAGAGTTGTAGGGTTTGTGAGGAGTCGCTAGAGTCTTACTCAAACGTTTCAGCCCAAACTCCTGGCAGTGGAGGGAACAGATCAAAATGCAGGGCTTCAGAATGTCTCCTTGGCGCATTGCCTGGGCACCTCTGGTTCTGGAATTGCGGGGAGGTTTTCAAGCCATTCATCATAGCCCTGCGAGGCTGACCTGGGGGCGGTTCTGTTCTGAACAGAATATCCTAAGCAGGGCTGGAGTGTGCCCGGGGATCCAAGGATCAGGACACTGATGTCTTACACTCTCATCTCAGCCAGATGTCCCTTACGTAGCTGGAGCAACTTCAGATCCTGTGTGGTCCTGCCAAGCGTAACGTGACACATTTCTAGGAGATCAAATCAGGGATCTCAGGTCCTGGCCTGTCTGTCTTTCTTGGAAAGAAGCCATTTCTAATACTAGCATCCTCTGATTCCTAGCATAAGACTTCGCTTGCAAGGGCTGGCGAGATAGCTCAGCAGACTAAGCACCTGTACAGGAAAGTGTAGGGACTGGGGTTCAGCCTCTAGTACCACAGGCCATGCTGGTCCCAGCCCTGGAAGCAGTGATCCAGCTACTGAGACCAGAGGTGATGGCACAGGCCTGTAATCCCAGCACTGCGGAGCCTGACAACAGGAGGATCGCTATGAGTTTGAGCTATGTGGTTAGACCCGGTACCAGATACATTAAAAAAAAAAAAAAAAAAAAAAAAGACTGTCCTTACAAGGCTCCTAAGATGCTGAGATAAATTTAGAAGAGGTATGAGTGGCTAGGGGAAGCCTCGAATGTTGTCACCCACTGAGGGTGGTATCCTAGATATGTCATTTGACCCCTCCGGGCCTCCACCACTGCATTTGTAAGAAAGAAGATAAGCTGTATCTTGAAAGTCCTTTTGGCTCTGTTCCTACACAAATCTCAGCGGGCCTCCCAGAGGCCTTGAGGGGTTGAGCCACGGCTAATCTTGATCCTGGGGAATTCATGCACACAGCCCCCATTCATGACCTCCTATCAGTATTCTGTGCACAGGGAGTTTATCTTCAAATTCACTCTGCAGCACCCAGATACTGTCCACCAACAGGCGAGAGAGCTGGCTGGGCCGAGGCAGCGCACCTGGGAGGGGTCTTTGTCATGCATTCAGCCTTGCTGCAGTCTTGGAACACAAGGCCAGGCAACAGAGGAGGGAGGGCAGGCTGAGGGGCTTAAAAATTCTTAAAGCTTCCGAGCTGGTGAGATGGCTCAGTGGACTAAGCTCCTGCTTAGGCAAGCGCAGGGACTGGGGTTTGATCCCCCACACCACATGACACACCAACCTTACCCCAAGGTGCACTGAGCTGGCCACCAAGACTGGGCATGGAGGCACATGCCTGTGATCCCAGTGCTGGGGAGGCTGAAAATAGGAGGATCACTACGAGGCCTGGCTGCATAATGAGACCATGTTTCAAATACATTAAAAAAAAAAAAAAAAAAAAGCAAACCTCTAACTGGTAACTAAGAGTTATATTTCTTTTTCTCAGGTGTATGAATCTTTATGAGAACAAAGAATCAAGGAGACAGAAGGCAGAAAAGCGTAAAGGAATGTTTTGAGCCTCTTAACCCCCAAGTGGGGGTACACGGGCCACTCAGACACAGGACTTACTTCAGAGGACACGTGGATGCATATTTCTATTGTTTCAGAGTTATATACTTAGGTGTGGCAGGGCACGCTGGAACCCTAGCATCCAGACAGGCTGAGGCAGGAGAACAGCAGATTCCAACCCAGCCTGGATAGCTTAGCAATGCAGCAAGCCTGTCTTGAAATTTTTAAGGGTGGGGGCTGGGACTATAGCTCAGTATGAAGACCTTGGGTTCAATCTCTAGCACACAAAAATAAAAGAATAAATACATAAATAAATAAATACTACTTACATAGCTGTGCTTGGTGGTATGGGCCTATAATCTCAGCTCTTTGAGAGCCTGAGGCAGGATAATCAGAAATGTAATGGGCAACTTAGTGGCCCTAGGCTCAATCCTCAGTACTGTCACCCCATTATATATCTGTGTATATATGAGAGCTACTCAGAAAAAAATAACCAACCCATATAAAAAAGAACATTCATGGATAAGAAATCTATATTTGAAATTTGAGTTGATTTAAGAAAAAAATGATTAAAAAAAACCCCCACAAGTAGTTCACAGATTTGCCAAACACCATGCAGAAAGTTTGTGAGAAATGAAAGCTAGGGGAACATGGTTACATTAGGTCAAGACGTACTTATTTAATATTAAATCTATGCTTTTGGAGAACGTGTGATAAAAAAAAAAAACTCAAATCAGAAAGCTCAAATAACGACTAGATTCAGTCTCATTTGACGTAGCTACTTTTTATAGCCTGATGTATTTATATGCATCCATGTACCGTGGGATATTTTGCCGAGAACGGGCAGATGTGCAATATGATTTGGCCTTGTTGCATGACAGATAATTTTAAAATAAGGCTTTAACAATTTTCTTAAACCATAAAAGATAGTACAGTACATGATGATCTAGTAAACACCCAGATATCGCTGGGAAAGGTGAAAACTCTCCTGATATATTTAATGTACAGCCAATTCTGCTGTATTCAACCCGAGGCTAACAGTGTCCAAGGTGGGTCTGCCAGGCTGTCTGGACATCTCAGCAATAAAATACCAGCGTACTAGGCTCCCCCACCACCAACTGACAAGCCACAACATGAGGGAAAAGTCTCATTTGAAATGCTGCAGACAGGACGCCTTTGAAGAAAAGAAAAGCCTTTTTTAAAAGCTTATTTTGGGTTTACAGAGAGCATTAATCCTCCAGTCAGGAGGGAAAACGTTTGGTTTTTCTGGCAACGAGCCTTAACTTTTCCTACCAGGAACCAAAAATACTTTCTAAAAGAGAAAAAAAAAAAAAGCTGTGTGAAGCAGATCAACAGGCGTTGCTTCCACTGTCCCTCTGTGAGGAGGACCACCAGCCCCAGAGCTCTTCTGTCCCCAGCCTTTCAGTCAGGGAGGTGCTGGTGATCTGGCCCCCATGCCAACAGGCACACAGCGAGTGTCCGGGGCTGGCTGATCCTGGCACCCGTCACTGAGATTGCGATTTGAAACCTGCCCCAGGGAGGCTTACGGCTTAAATCCTCTCCCAAGCCTTTGGGGAACAGACCTAATAATGGGGCCTGGGAAAATGTGTGTCATTTCCTAGCATTTGTCAAGGTGTCACTCTCCAGCACTCAAATTTGTTGGGATAACTGAAACCAGTTGTTTGGTTTTTTTTAAAGTATGTTTTCAGAACTGCTCAGGTCAGGTTTTGAGGAATGCTGCTAACTGGTAGGGGGTCACGGAGGGGCATGTGGAGCTGACCCATCCATGGCCCTCTCAGGACTCTGTGGCTAGCCCCCAGAGCCCTCCCAGCACCACCATTACCAATGTCTGGTTCAAGGTCATGCACTTGAATGAAGTCTTCTCTCTGGCTGTTTCTTGGGGAGGATCTCAGAAGACAGAGAATGTAGGAAAACAGATGAGAATGTGGGTAGAAGAGCGAGGTGTGCACTTAGAAAGAGCTGGGCTTCCTAGGACCTCTCCTGGGCTTCCTCTCCTGATCTGTGAGCTCCTTAGAACGCCCAACCTAGAAGTGGATCATGATTGAGGATAACCACCTACATTTCAAAAGCTGTTTTGTTTGTGCAAGTCCTACCAAAATGCTAATGGCATCTTTTGCAGACACAGAGAAATCCATCCTAAAATTCAAACTATGGCTGATATCTCACCTTCCACCATATACAACAATCAGTTCAAAGCAGATCAAAGACCTGGCTGTCTCAAAGTGAATCAGAGACACAAACTGCTAAAGCTATAAAACTCTTAAAGGAAAACATCATGAGAAGCTTTCAGGACATTGGATTTGACAACCATGTCTTAGATTTTTACACCAAAAGTATAGACACAAAAGAAAAAAAAAAAGGTTAAGTTGGATTTCATCAGGATTAAAAACTGCATTTAAAAAGGACACTACCAACAGAATTAAACGATGATCTAGGAGCAGGATAAAATATTTATAAATCATACATCTGATAAGGAATGGAGTTCTTAGGGAATAAGAATGGAATGGAATATATAGAGTTCTTACAGGCCCAAAATAATACACAACAAAAGCAAAGGACCTGAACTGGATTTCTCGAAAGATAGAAAAACGACCAATAAAAACATGGGAAGGCGTTCAAGATCGCTTGTCCTTAGGGAACGTAAATCAAAAAAATCCCCCACATGACACTTCACACCCTCGGCATGGCACTTACTTAAGCAACAAAAAATGGCCCCAACACTTGCTACACCGCCCTGGAGATTGCAGCTGCACCTGACTCAGCTGCTAGAACGGCTGATGTCCTCTTTGGTACCCAGACATGACTGCTCGAAGAGTCAGTAAATACATAGAAACGATCCCTCACCGGATCCGTCCATATGGCTCCAAATTAGTATCAGGTGCGCCTGGCTTGCCCCCTCCTGCCTAATCGTGTCCATCTCAGTTGTTCTTTCTGGAGCTAAGTGAATTCAAATGACAAGAAATCCTGGGGATGTTTTTAATGGGTTTTCATCTACGTACATTGAGGATTTTAAATACTGGATCACTTAAAATTTCCTACACAAATACTCCCATGCCTCGTGCTGGCGTGACTGAAAACAAACACGCATCACGGGGAAGCACCCCGCTCTACCGGCGAAGCCCTCTTCATCCTGCACGAGCCGTGAATTCCCAACTTTTAACCAGTGACCTTCTCCTTTGAGAACAAAAGGAGCTGGCGCCCAACAGCAGGGCAGTCATCGTTGTGTTTCTTCTCACACATCACAAAGTTATTCTTTTTCTTCAGTGCCTTATTTTGGATGAAACCAAGTGAAACTACAGATACCACGATCATTTGTATCTCTGTTAGTAGCTCAAACACAATAAAAGAAGGCAAGGAAATATTGTACATTTTCCCAAGTCGATTTTACAACCTTTTCTCCAAAGCATCTCATAAGGCATGTTCTAGAATCCCACTAACATTATAAATAACCGGCCAAGAGAAACCAAGTTTAGCTCGCTAGAAAGATTTTATTACAGTTGGGCTTATATTCAACCTTGTGAGGATACCTTAAAAATAACAAATTCTTGAAATTTCTCTCTCACACACACATCCTTTACATCCAAAGGTGTCCCCCACACAAATGTTTAAGGTCACTCCACTCATCCGGATAAAGAGACAAGTTGTTTGACTCCTGGCATTTGAAGAAAGATATGTTTAAAATCAAAGATATTCATATTCTTATCTTTCACTTCTTGGGCCCAAAGCACCCTCCAAAGACATCCTCTCTCTTTTGAACTTATTTGTTCAAAATCCCAAGGAGCAAAGCTCTGCTTTAACTGCCCAGGCCATTTCTCTATCTTGTACCATATATGGCTATAAGAAAGTACAACACCGGCCAAGGAGGGGCTTCTCCCTCCCTCTCTTAAGGGCGTATGAAATTTCACAGAGGGTCAAGGCACTCTCTACCGGGGAAGAAGATCCCATTTTTTGAGCAGGTCACGGTATACAACCAACAGGCCTTTGGGCAGAGTGAAAGAGCTGTGCATGGTCATAAACACAGCCCCATCACAGATTCAGGCAAGGAATTCCATGGTCCCCCACTTCCTGCTCTCCTTGGGCAAAGGATGGGCTCTCCCAGGCAGCATTAAGGCCAACTTCCTTGCACTGAGCAACACAAACAGCAGGAGCAGAGCGAAGGGCCCTGCTGTCAGGGCAGCCTGAGGACAGATGCATTTGGGTCAATGTGGCCTTGCTAAGGGCACCAAAATGCATGTATAACCCGAATCAGAAAAGGCAGCTGTTCACCAGGTAACAGGTGCCAACCAGGAGGGTCAGGAAGGGGACAAGAACACGTACCTTTCCTTTCCACAAGACCTTCTCCTCTAGCACGGAGTGGAATTCTCTCACGACACACATTTGGAGGATTACATACCTTCAGTGTGTACCCGCTTTCTCACATTACAAAAGTTTTGCATAAGGCGCTGCACAAAGGCCACAGAGCCATGTGAAAAAAAGGATTTCTGCCACCAGTCAGGCTCACTGTGACTCAGCCCCAGGACATGGCTGTCATAAGACCTGCTGGGACCCTGGCTGCGCTGACACAGAAGTGACATCGAGATGAAGAAGGGCAAGGATCTTCCCTGCTGCTCACCACCATGATGATGGCTGGAAGGGCGCAAGATGAAAACTGAGGCCCGGGAAAGGCTGCTTAGGATGAGCTGCGCTAAGTCACTCTTCTCCCTAAAAGGGGATCAGAGACTCGGGCCACGATGACTTCTTCAGGGTCTCACATCCAGTAAGTGCCACAGTGGCCACTGCACTCAGGACCCCAGGGTCTGTTAAGTAACACAGCTCCAGGGGGCTCCCCCAAACGTACCAAGTCAAAGCTTCCAGCACGGACCCAGGAGGCCCAGAAGCTAGGCTGAGAGTTCCAGTGCTACCACAGTGCTTTAAGGAGCTGTAATTCCTCCAGGCTAAGGAGCAGGATGAAGACCACCCTGCCAGGCCACCCTCAAGGAAAAGTGACTGGAACCTTGTACTCAGAGGAGGGAAGAGTCAGGGATAGGCAAAGGGCGAAGAACTCTGGGAACAAAGGGACTTCCCCTTCCCTTTTGCATTTGCCACCTGGTAATAGGAGGAGGAGAAAAAGAGCAAAGCAACACACGTCCAAGCAGGCCTCTATGTGGGGAGGCCAAGACTCCTCACGGCTCTGGGTCCCCAGAACTGTCTTTGGACAGACGAGGCAGGTAAGGTTGAGAGGTCGAGGCAGGTAAGGTTGAGAGGTCAGCAGCTCTTGTGGAAAAAGTGGGTTGGGCCAACTCAATTTAATGGGCCGTCCTCTTCGATTTATTGGTCAATTGTATTTTAGGGAAGAGTCTACAGGGTGTTCAAGGTCTTGCTACTAGATCGGACTCATAGTGATCCACCTGTTTACAGCCTCCCAAAAGCTGGGATTACAGGTGCATGCCACCACACCCAGTCTCAATTGCCATCTCAGTGTGCCCCAGGGTCAGGACCAGCACAGCAGGCCTGGGGACCAAACCCCCAGTCCCTGTGCCTGCTTGTAGGGACTTTAATTCACTGAACTATTTGGCCAGCCCAAAGCTGAGTAGGATTTTTTTTTGACTGGCTCAGGCTGCCTTAAGGGCGGGTCAGGAAAGACCTGTAGAGCTGGGGATCGAACCCCAGTCCCCTGCGACTGTGTTTGCCTGAGCAGGTGCTTAAACAACTGAGCTAAGCCGTAGGCCCGCTGCCCTCTTTGATTCTGGTTGACCAAAAGCTTCCATAGGAAATGTACGTATATACTATTTGTAGTAGTAACATTAGACATTAAGAACAACCACCATCCTGTACAGAGCAGCGGCTTTGTGACAGAGACTTTTATTCTGCTGACGTTTTCCATTGGTGTTGCAAACCCAACCAGGTAGCTGACCCTTATCCCAGTTCACCAAGGAGGACACTGAGGGACGGGGCCCAAGGTTCGACAGGCTAGAGCCAGGCAGCACTGTGGACGGGTCTGCACATGCTCTAGAATGCATATCCCACCTCCAGATGAGACATGTGCTGGGCTCTCCAAGCCCGGGCTGTCTGTTAGCGCAAGACACAGCATCTCCAGCAGGTCTTCAGCTAATAGCTTCTAGGGCTCCACAGCCAAATGTGCCAAGCTTCAACGCCCTCCTGGAGGAAAAGGAGATTGTTTGTCCCTCCCAGGAGGTTCCTTTTAAACATGGGACTAGCAGACAGTTTAGCCATCACTTAAGTATGATTTTTATTCTTCATAACTGAAGAGGCTGGCAAGACATAATCTCTCTGCTGTTATTTTTTTTCTGTCCATCACAGCCAGAAGCCAACTGAAGCACTAGCTCATTGTGTTTCTCGGGGGAATCTGAGAGTTGAATTGGACCATTATTCACTATCTGTGATTGGACTACGGCAAGTGTGCAGGAACAGAAGAAGAAAGGTAGTTGTTCATCCTCATTCTACGGAGGGTGCAGACACTCGGTGTCAGGTAGATCAAATGATTTCAGGGGTGCATGCACGTTACTGATCCACACACGCCGGAGCCTTTTCACCTGCCAGTTGTCTTCTTGATGGAAACAGGATTCTTCTTCTGAAAAGATGAAATACGCAGAAGTTGAAAATGCCCTCGGGAACAGCTCCTTCCTCGCCTTTGCTCTCCCAAATCAGGCAGCGGCCTCCTCCAGGTGTCTGCGTTGCTTTGTGAACAGGTGGGGCTATGCCCAGCTGGCGGCAGGATGAGGTTTTGAAGTGGAGCGCTTGGGCAGACAAATCCTCGGAACTCGATGGGATGCCGAGGCAACTCTTAAACATCAGATAATCAGGCCAAGGTGGAGGCAAACGCCAGGAATTCATCTTGCCCTGCTCCGTGCTGCTCCGGCCACCTTTAGGGTTGTGCAAGCTCAGAACTTGGTGGACGAATTCCATTTCATAACTTGGTAACCTTGAGTTGCTCCATCTGGCCAACTGTCGACAAGGCCGTAAGGAGAAATAACCCTAACACCAATAACTATCATCTGTTGAGAGGCGTGGTGTGCCAGACACTATGCTAAAGGCTTTAAATACTTTCAAGAAACAAACTCACTGGAAGTAATGGTTATGAATCGGATTCTCCACGGATCAGAGCTATTAGCAACTTACCCCGAAACACACCAGCAGATGGTAGAACAGGATTTGCACAATGAAGTCCATGCCCCC
>PVKN010008375.1:0-25235 GCA_004027915.1 Capromys pilorides
TCAAAAACAGCCTCAAAAGTTATTGCAATGCCCCTCCCATATCTAGCTGCACATTGGAAGAGACAGAAATTTCTCCACACATTTTAATCAAAACACCCTATTGAAACATGTTATATCCAAACTCTCCTCCAGTTAGAAACTAAAGGGACTTTCAGAGAAGTAGAGTGATATCACTGTTCTTCATTATTTTTAATTTTTCTTAAAGAAATAAAAATTAAGAAAAACATTAAAAGTGATACAAAATTTCAAAGGATTAAAGGAAATCAACATTGGTTGCAATATGCAATATAACAACTTCATGATTTTTTTTTTTGGGGGGGGAGGAGCTATGTTGATGTCATTCCAGGCATCTTTCAGTATCAAGTGATGGATTTGTTATAGCTTTAAATGAAGAGATAATCTAACTTTATTTTAATTTCACATGGTAAACATTGATAGATACAACTCACACCAGCAAAATTCTCTAGATCCTCAGTTATTTTTAGGAACACAAATGGATATTTCAAAACTTGGAAACCACCGTAGTGAACTAAGTCAGAGACAAAGAAGTTAAGAAGAAATGTGCCAAGAGGGTGATCGAAGAAACTGGAGACAGGAGGTGCCTGGTTTACTACAGAGATGAGTCCACTCACACTCCTCACCTGAGTCAAGGAATGACCACCTTCATCAGAATGAGCGACACTGCTGCCTCCAGTCGCCACAATGCTCTCCAATGTACTTCTCAAGGTCGTAAGCCAAGACCCAGCCACGAGAAGACCACGCTTGCTAGGTTCTCTAGTGCACCCACCACCTTCTTTTTCTCTCAGCCCTTAAAGATCAGTACTAGTACCCAGAACGGAACGCTAGATCAAACTAGGCTGAGGACACTCATGCTGTGTCTGTGGGTGGCCAAAGCCCTGCAGATCATCTCAGTGAACCTATAAATGGCATTCCCAATACACATTTCCTGTGGAAATTGTTCTTTTTCTTTTCTTTTCTTTTCTTTTTTTTTTTTTTTTTTTTTGTGGAATGGGGGATTGAACTCAGGACCTTGCACTTGCCAGGCAGGCACTTGTGCCCCTGACCTATCTCCTATCAATGTCTAAAGGAAACCTCACCCACAGGAAGTTTAAGAACCTCCACCTTAAGGTGTTGCTTCGTCAGATCTTAGGTTCCCTGGCTGCTTTGTTGCTTTGCTTGCTGGTCTGTATTCGCCGCTAACACGCTCTGAAGAACAAACCATGTTATGGTCAGCAAACCTTGCCTGTCAGGCCGTGAGCACATTGAGAGGCCGGGTTCTACCCAATGCTGACCCTCTGTTTTACAAAGTGCTTCAACAAACTCTGCTGAACTAAATTACGTAAGTTACTTCATTTACATTTAATAATATGTACACTCAAAATACGTCTTTTACATTAGTCTTACATAAATGTATTTGGTGCAGCATCTCACTACTCAGCTCAGACTCTTAGTGATCCTCCTGTCTTCAGCTTCCTATGTACTGGGATTACAGGCATGTACCACCATGTCCAATCTCAGTTGCAGGCTCAGCGTGCCATGGGGGCAGGGTTGCTGCGGCATGTGGGGCCTGGGATTGAACCTCTGTCCCTGCACTTGCCTGAGCAGGCACTTAGTCCACTGAGCTATCTCATCAGCCTTATAATATTTTTTGAGGTACTGGGGATTGAACTCGGAACCTTACACTTGTTAGGCAGATGCTTATGCTGCTGAGCTACCTTCCCAGCCCAAAACCAATGTCATACCATCCCCCTCAATTTGCACTGGACCCTTAGGTGAGTCATTTCTGTTTTTCCTTCCTCTTTCTGTGTAAATTGAAGGGTGGCTCCGTGTCAGCAGTTCTCAATCCTCACTGAAACACAGGCTCACATAGGAATTCTGCCTCTTCTCCTGTGAAGCTTCTGCCCAAAGATTCTTCCTCTGTCCATGTGTGGTGAGGCCCAGCCACTGGAGCTGGAAAAGACTTTTCCAGGAAAGTCTGCCACAGTTCTGGTGGGAATCAGAACCTGGAGCGATTTCCCATCCTGCTTCAGATGTTTCTCCGCCAGCACTTCCGTTAGTCTTCTACCCACTAGTCACACGTTCCCGGCATATGCCAGGCCTTCTAAAGGTATTTCCCGAGATGGCCATGTCACAGCTCAGCCCCTGTGCTCGTGGAACTCATCTGTAGCAGGTACTCAGATGAGTACCTGCTTGCCTTGGTCCTGTCGCCTGGCGTTCTCCCCACACCCTCCCATTGCTACCACCCTAAGACCAAAACACACCCCAAATCTCTGAAAACAGTTGTCAAGTATCTCACAGCGAGGTTGTGGCCGCACTGTTGCCTCACTGCTTGGCTTAGCGTGCAACCTGTGAGGGCCCAATCAGTGCCACCTGCTAACATCTTTGCATTGAAAAATGCTTCCAAGATGCACTGGCATGCATGAAGCAGTTTACACATGTCAGACCTGCTTGAGTCACACATGGTGCTGAGACTACAAGGCCTGTCTTCTTGATTTCACAGAGACCGTGCGACCTGCCTTCATGACCATACAAAGATCTATAGACTTGAGATGCAACCACTCAAGCAGATGGCCAGAGACAAGGATATTCTGAATCCATCAACTGTATGTGGCTGCAAGACTTCAAACCCTGGCAGGATATCCCTGCCTCAGTCATGTCCTACTAGCCCAGAAAAGTGCCCCAGCTCTTTGTGGGTTGAGGGCCAAAGTCACTAGTGAGTTATTGATGAGACTTGGACTCCAGATACCAGAGGGTAGATACAAAGTCTGCAGTCTCACGGAGAAGACTGACTCCCAAGCACATCTGAGCACACACGGCCCCGTTCATCGGAAGGGAGAAACGTCAGGGGATGCAAATATGACCAGTGTGAGCCACATGGGATCCTGGGCTTGGAGAATTGTCTCTACCTACACCACCCTGGCCCTGCCCATCCCATATGCACACTGCTGATGTCACACTGCCTTGACATAGTGTGAGAACCAAGCACACCTTGGTGGTCCTGGGAGCCTTCCACATGAGGTGGGTGGGAAGTAACCCAGAGTGAGCCCTCCTGCCCTGCCTCACCCTGCAGGAAAACATCAAGCATTGCCTTTAATGGGGGTGCTAAGATTGCTTCAAGATCCTGTTTTCAAATTCCTTGGATAAATACTGTATCTAGCAGTAACTGCATGTGTTGTGATAATACGGACTTACCTACAGAGGTCATTGGTCAGTGCTCGTGTGTTACAAGCCATCATCTCTCTGAGACTCTTTACTATACGCTCTCTGGTCATTCTTTGAAAGATCCTGTTAGTGTCTACAGACTTTTAAGAGCTTATGTACAAATACATTGTAAGCTGTGGCTCTGTTCCATGTGACTCAAACTTCTTTACAATTTTATCTTATTTAAACTTCAGGGGAAAAATAAAACTCACCATACTATCACTCCTTGTGCTACCATGAGAACGCTGGGAGGCTGAGTGAAATTTCCAAGTCTCAGCTCTGGAAAGTACCCACCTTGAATCTGGAATCCAAATCGGTCAACAGCAAATGCCCATAGGCTTTCTATTGTGCTTTTCTCGGTAATCTTCCCACTGCTTGAAAGAAGCCTGAAACTTCTCTGGAACTCCGCTGGGGTCAGTTTCCGAGTCTGCAGTCATTGGATCAGCACGGACATCAATATGGCCGGCTGTGGAGCTCAGTGCCCATGCTAGGACAATGCTCAGTTGCCTGCAGCAGCTGCTTCCTCTGGAGAATACTTTCAAGTGCATAAACCCACTCAGACAAATGCACCTGGAGCTAGCTCTGTCCTACAGGGTTTTAACAATGACAGAAGTATTCAGTGTCTATGCTACCTGGTGTCACAGCCATGACCACAGGTAGCTATGGATCACTTGACCGTGGGAATGAAAGAAGAAATCTTTACATTTTTCACTGAATTTCAATTTATGTAAAATTTAAGTAGCTACCTCTAGCTAGTTGCTGCTATCCTAGGCAATGTAACATAAACTGTTGACAGAAACAGCAAGGACAAAAATGGCCCAACCTGCCATGAATTTGGTGATTGTCCTGAGTCTTTTTTTGTTTCGTTTTAAGTTTTATTTTGTTGTGGTAAGAACATGGGACCTACCTCCTACCCAAGTTTTAAGGGGAAAATATAGGATTTTTAATTCTAGACACAATGTTGCATCTCAAATTCTTCATCTTGCCTCACTGGAACTTTATACTATGGAGAGCCAACTTCCTGTTGGCTTCTTCTATCCCAGTAGCCACCATATCTTGCAATCTTTTGAACTATCAATTTGACTATTTTAGAAATCTCTTATAAATGGAATCACTCTGTCCTTTCCCTTCAGTGACTGCTTTTTTCACTTAGTATAATGTCCCTAAGGCAAATGTGTGTCATCCCATGTGACAGGATTTTCCTCTGCTTCTAAGGCTCAGTGGTTTTTCACTGTATGGATATACTACCACATTTTCTTTATCCGTGTACCACTGGTGGACACTGGGGCTGTTTCTGCAGCATGGGTATTGTGAACAGAAGGGCGATGGAGGTAGGAGTGCTGAGGGCACCTCCAGGTCTGGCTTCAGTTGCTTAGAGAAGCGCCCAGATGCATGTGCATGTGCTATGGGAGCAAGCAGTGCAGTGTCAGGACCACGGCTCAGTGGTCACATACGTGGCCAATGGAGTGCTGGACCACAGCATCTGGGAAATGGAAACTTCAGCACCATCGCAGGTAATTCCACCCAGAATTACACCTGAGGAAAGCCAGTCAGGGCTAGAAAGTAACAAACAAGAACAACCCATCCACTCTGACCTACTCTGATTCCAAGTCCAAGTTCCAAACACGTTTCTTCCATAATCTTAACACACTGTGAGCTGTTCTTTGGGTGCCAGGATCCCAAGCCTGTTTCCTCCCAAGAAAAGTGACCTGCGATTCCAACTGAACAGGCCGGCTTGGCATCCCAGAAGCAGGACAACACACCCCGTCCCCCAGATAGTAAGAGGCCTGGAGTCCCCCGGAGAGCGCATGAGGGTCAGGGCTGCGACAGCAATCACCTTTCCTCCTAACCTGCTGCACCCTTCCGTGTTAACATACTGTGAACGGAGCAGGAGTGACAGAACCAATCCATCACCACAGAGGAACACAGAGAGGAATAGAGAGGTTAACAGAAATTGATGACATCCCCGCTGGAATTTTACACTGATTCGGCCAGCCCTGCGATTGAAATAGACAAAGATTTATAGTCCGAACGAGGACGCTGGCTCCTCTTGATTGCCTTGATTTTTTTATGCGCTCCTGCATATTTATTCCCAAGCTCATCACAGGCTTGTAGCATTAGAATGCTGATTTGATTGTACATTCCAAGAAGAGCAGGCATTATGCAGGCATTTACATGATGTGAGCGAAATCACCAGAACACGCTCGGTATCAGCGGCCAAATGATCCTAATGTTCACCTGCAAAAGGAGGACTGTGCGATGCTTTTTTTTTTAATTCAGATTTTTTTGTGTGCTTTCCTTAGTGTAAAAATAAAAAACGGGGAATTATTCTCTATCCTGTGGATGAGAAATTGTATTTTGTCATGCCTCGGAGGGCTACAGCAGCAGTGGGCTTTTATGAATTTGTTTGATATCAGGCCTCTGCAATGTGAGATCCAACACAAATCCCCCCCCTCCCATGACATTATTGCTGAAAGCTTTTATCAGTTCATTGTGACAGAAAATTGATTATTATCCTTGACATTTGATGGATAGCTTTCATAAAAGTACTTTTTTGTACGTTGGATTTCATGTTGGCCTATAAAGTCCTTCCTCTCTCAAAAAAGAAAAAAAAAAAAAAAAAAACTTTCCCAAAATACAAAAAGAATTTCTCAATTGTCCTGTAAGCCTTCCTCCAGGCATCAGCCTCAGAAAAAATGAAAAGTTGATGTGAAAATACAAATCCAAACTTGAACCTGCCTCTCCCCCTGCCTCTCAAGTGGTATGAGAAAAGTCAGGCTGCAAGACTGACTTTTCTATCAAGCAAGACAGGCTCAGGATCCGGGCTTGACCAATCCCATTGCTTCATATTTTTATCATCACACGTGCTCCGACCTAGGATCACAAATGTGAAGGCACATAAGAGCCCTTTTTCAATCCTATTTTGCTCTCAGATAAGGCACAGCCAAAATGTGTTTGCTGTGTCGGCGAGAGGGACGGGTCGGCTCACTGCAGCGCGACCTCCTCCGCCTCTGCTTGGTGCAGTGTTTCCCTCCTCAGCTTATCCCAGGGGTGTCAGAGAGGGACACAGCACAGTCTGGGGAGTTGTTCACTTGACGCAAGTCAAGCACATGGCAGAGACAGAGCTTAAGCCATGCCAATCTGACTTGAAATCCAATGGATCACTGCTTTGTGCCCCCCTCCCTCCGGCTATTTCTGCAGACACAAGAGTGTTCCCACCACTGGGAACATATTTCTCAGCTCAGCGATTCCCTCAGACGGTCACACATGCGCATGCACAAGTACGAGTCACCCACAGAAAGAGCCACCAAGCCCTCAGAAATCGCAGAGCCCCAGAGAGCAGTTGCCTATGCTTCTGCCCCTCGGAACTCTGCAGTCCTCCTGCTTCTGTACCAGTCTCGCCGTGGCAGGGCAGGGGCCCTCTACAGCCTCGAGGAAGTCAGAGCCACACTGACATCAGAGAAACAAAGATTGGGACAAGCCCTAAGGGCACAGAGATGGGGCCAAAGCCCAATGCCCCCCACCCCTATCTTGCAGAGGACAAATGTCAGCCTCGTTGCACAGACAGAGCTGCTGTGGCTCAAGGATTTTCAACAAGGAGCTCAGAATTTGTGAGGAAAGGAGCTGAGAAGAATCAAACCCACATTTCCAGGATCTCTTTCCTGATTCCTTGCACCAGAGAAGCACATTTAGGGTTCACTCCCTCTCAGGGAGACTGTTGGCTGTGCTGGGGCTTCGCACTCTCACAGCATAGTCACAGAAAGCAGGGCGCTATGACTGCATAAATGACCAGCTTCCTGGGGGGCTGCTCCAGCAGGGCCTTTCAGCTGCATCTTCCCCACCAAGGCAAAAACCACTTTGGCCACAGGGAAACCAGAATGTCACCGATTTTCCTTGCTTTCCCCCTGACCTCACTTCCTGCTCGTCGGAGAAGGCCCTGGTTCCTGCAGTCCCTCAGGGGCGTTCTAATGAGAGCTGGTGGTGTGTCAGAATTAATAGGAACAGTAGCTGTCTCAAGAAAGAGGAGACTTAAAATAGTCCATTAAGTGTAGGAGGGAGAAACTTTGTTTGATGAATCAAATGGTTTTCATTAAAAGTGAGCTTTTCCTGGGAACTAGAGGCACCACTTAAAAATACAAGGTTTTCCTTATTAATGGGAAGAAATTAGTATGTAATCATTATAGAAATTTTGGAACATTAAGAACTGCACTCTATAAATAAAAATTCACTTGTAACTTATGACCCTAAGACAATCACAGTTGCTTTTCCCCTAAGTATTTACGTGTGTGACTGTGAGTTCCCAAATTAGAATCATTTAGCATGTATTGTCTTTTCATGCAGTGCTTTTTAAATTTACTTAACATTACATTCAGGATCTAGACATTAAAGACTCCTTGAAAACTTGGCTTCCAATAGCTAGGTAAAGCTAATCATTTGTCCAGAGTGTGCAAAGCATTCTTATTAAAGTTACCCAACTATTACTAAATAAGGGATGTCTAGTTTTCCTGTGGCACATGCATGGGTTTCCCAACCTGCATGAAGTCCCCTGTGAGGGGGTCTTTATTAGTTTACATCGCAGAGGAAGAACTAAACAGTTAAAGATGCATTTTTCCCCCAAAGCCATAGAGAATGCTATAAGGAGAGAGATAGGTTTAAAATACGATGATCTTCCCTTCTAGGCCAGTGGCTCTTCCAGGACAGATGCAAAGTGAACAGTGCTGGATGGAAGAGCCCTAACTAGTGCAAACTGCTGACCTCTGGAATCAGACCCTGGAATTGGAAGTGGAAGAAAACCACGCATTGGCGTCTCTCCCTTAGCGACCCTGTGCTCATGAACGTGTGCTGCGTTTTGGGCCCACTTCCCGGCCTATAAAGATGGGTATTTTACTGTCCTGCATTGTTATAAGAACTAAATAAAATGAGAGCTCTTTTGACTAATGTACCTTGGAAAGGGAAGTGTGCAGTAGGCTTCCAATAGATGACAGCTCTTATCAGTGCTGCTGCTGACACTGTTTACAACAGGCAAAGCAGGCTGTGGTACTTTTTCCTGCATACCAAATATGCAGAAACTTGAATTCTGTCATCCAGTTTCAAACATTCAGAGCTTTAAGGGAATAAAGACACAGCGACTTCCAAAACACATGAGCTCCCAGCAGCTCGCAGGCCTCCACCTTGGCTGGCCACAGAAGAAGTGCGAGCTCGCTTGTGGGCATGGAGCACCATCCTGAGCTGCAGCAAGAAGCCGGGTCAGCAAGAAGTCACAGCTAAGACTGCAGAGGCGGCTGGAGAGGCTGTCACCACCCCCAGCTCCACCGTAAGCACATGCGCTCCACCACTTGGAAAGCTTGGCAGTGTTGCTCTCCTGAAGCTGAGAAAGCTTTGATCCATACACCCTGTATCCAGAACCCCAGCACATAGAGAGCTCAGCCTCACCAAGGACTCCCGCTGAGCTTTGAAATGTTTTGTTGAGTTCAGACAGAGATGTACGGCAGAGAAAATCACACCTGGACTTCTACACTGACCAGGAGAAAAATGAGCGTAAGCTATCTCCTCGATGCGTCCCACACTGATTGCCTATGGTAACGACAACACATTGTCTCCAATCAACGCATTGCTGCGATTTCTTTTAGATGTTTCCTCTTAACATTTTAGAGGGCTACTAGACAACTCTAAAATGATGTATGACCCCAGTGTCTCCACAAGTCTGCAGGGCTCAAGAGGGAAAGCCACAGTGCAGGCCAATGACCAGCCTGCCCCCACACTGCCACCACGTTGGGCTCAGCAGCTTGAGACTCCCATGTCATGGATGGAGAAAAAGATCTTCAGAATCAGCCCAGCATCTCTCCATTATTTGGGGCAGATGAAAAAGTGAGCTTAAGTCCATGTTGAGAGGTCTGTTTGTATTGTGACCTGGCTCCCCTGTCCCGGTGGGACTGTCTTAAATCTGTAAAACAACAAAGCGTGTGGACAGTAGTCTCCAAAATAACAAAGTAACAATAAATCAGTGTTCTGACATGTATTTTAATTACAATTATTACATCTGACAATGTCTTCTCAAAAATACTCTTAGTGGTATAAGTGGAAATCAGAAATTGTCTAATTTTTTAAATGATTGCTTTCATTATCCTCAAGGTCATGTTTCCCAAAATTAGTGGGAGTAGAGAAGAATTCTTAAGGAACCAGATTCTGCAAACATTTGTGTTCCTTGAGAAATCTCAAGGGGATAATTCCAGAGCTGAATTGCTAAAGTAAGTACTATTGATGTGATGACTGTTCAAAAATTCCTGATTTTGCAAAATTCAAAACAAATCAACCCCCCAAAATGCAAATGGATAGAGTGGTAAATTTTAAGTAGTCTATGTTTAAATTACTTAAAAATTTATTTTACTCACAATATTGAAGTGCTGCGTTTATCAGGTATTTTAAATAACTGTGTGTAAATACATTAATGAAATAAATATAGACACTCAATGATTTCATCTGCCTTGCTAAAGTTTGCATTTTCAAGTTGACTGAAACATTTTTTGTTTGGGTTTTCTCATACAGGTAAAGATGGCATTTGGAGTCCATGTTTTCCAGATACAGAAAAGGGAGGGGGAGGGAGGGGAAAGAGAGAGGGAGAGAGAGAGAGAGAGAGAGAGAGAGAGAGAGAGGGCAAAGAGGGTGACATTTTAAAAATCTGGCTGATGTGAGTTCTCTGAGGACTGGCAAGATTTGGGGAAGGGTTTGTGGTAGAGTCTCATTTTCAAGATGGTTTTCAGATAGATTTCCCTTTCCTTTCCAGAGCTGACCTCTTTCCTTGCAGGGCTCCTTGTGATAAGGGCAGGCCCACACTCCCTGGGTGAACCCGCTGCTCTCCTCAATGGCTCCTCACTTCAGTGTTCATTACATCTAAAAAATATCTCCACAGAAGCATCTGAACTGGACCTGGCCAAATGAATGGGCACCTTCGCTGCACCAGGTCGGGGATGACATTAACCACTGCGCCAGGCCCAGGAGCTCAGTGCTTTAGGAGAGGGCTGAGGCCACTGCCCATGTGTGGGGCCCCCCTTCCTGTGAGCCCAGCTAGGAGGAGCTTTGATTTAGCGCGAAGAGCCTTCGCTGGGCATTGAACCTGCGGGGACCTAGATGGTGGTCAGCTTCTAGCGTCCAGGGTCGTTAGCAGTTTGCGCCTGCCGTGGCAACTCACCCACTCCAGGGCATTTTGTTAGAACACCAAGGAGGAGCTAAGGCAGTGGGCAAGGGAGAAAACAGGACTCGGACGCAGGTGAGGGAACCGTGAGTCAGAGCCACCCAGACTGGGGTGAGGCTACCCCCATGAAGGGCCACAGCTCGGGCAGAAGCTTTTGCCAGGACGACGGGCTGTGCAATGACACGAGAAACCGACTGTAGAAATGAATTGAACAACAAAAGGAAAGGAAACAGGAGGAACCCGGGAGCGGGGCCTTTGGAAAAGGACGGGCGCCCGGTGCGGAAGAGACGAGGGAAGCGCAAAGGCTGAGGCGGGGCTGGGTGTGGGTCTCGACTTCCAGCACGCGCAGGGTCGGTGTGCGCAGCAGACCCGCACAGTGAAGAGAGTAAACGGCTTAGGGGAGGAGCGTTAACAAGCTCGACAAGAAGGCTGAGGCCTCCAAGTCGTGCTGCTCTCCCCCGCCCCTGCTCTGCTGCGCGCGAGGTGGGCGGCACCGCCTTCTGGAGCTCCGCTGCGGCGGTGCAGTGGCTTTGTCCCCGGTGTTGTGAAACTTGCTGTGCACTGCGCTGTGGTTCTGTGCGCTTACCCCTGCCATTCACACATCCAGTTTTCTTTTTCTGCACAGCACTGGTGATGGTTGTGTGACACAGCTTCTGTCCTTGAAAACCTTACCCTGTAAGCCAATTGTCACAGCTAAACCTTGGAAACCACCCCAATGCCCATCACCAGAGGAATGGATAAAAGCCACGTGGTACTTTTATACGGTGGAGTAGTACTCAGCTATCAAAAAGATAATCGGAAGGCTTTTATAGGGAAGTGGATGCAACCAGAGACCACACTCCTAAGTGAAAGAAACCAGCCGCACGTGTGGAAGCGCCTTACCGTCTTCTTCGTGTAAGAATGTGAAAGCCCGATGAGTGCCTCAGAGGCCCAGTAAGTGCTGTGAGAGGGAAGGGAAAGAGAAGCACATGTGGGCACAGGCATCGTGGATAATTGCGCTGGTGATTTCTAATGGTTTATGGAAAGGAAGAGTTAATAGTTAACTTTTTCCAAAAAAAAATGTGGCCAGTTGTGCAGGCTGATGCCTGGTAGCCTGAACAGCTAATTTGAAGGCAACAATGTTCAATACAGCAACCATTGTTGAATTCCTATCATTTTGCTTAATGAAATTCTGTATCATTTCTAATGGATTTTTCTTATTTTTTATTTTCTATAAAAAGTAAAGAAGATTTGTGACTCAGAAACAATAGCAAAAAAACCCCACACACATACACACCAACAAAATCCCAGAGCGGCTCTCACCAGCAGTCCATGGTGTCCTCTCCTGCCAGGCCCCTCGTGGGCTCAGTTCCTGGCCCACAGCCCTGACGCTGTGGCAGGGGAGTGAACATTGTCACCAGTGCCTGCCCTCAGCAGCCTCCATGGGTCCTTGACCCTGAGGAGAAGCACAGGAAACTGGAGCGAGGACGTGGACCGGGGTCTCCATCAGGCAGAGGCCCCCACTCGCCCACACACCAGTGACCTTCTCCGTGAGTAGGGCACAGAATTCACTGCATGAAGCCATCGCCAGGTGGGTCCTGCTCTATCGTTATGAATAGGCTCCTCATCGATCCAGACAGGCCTGGGCTGGGGACCTCAGAAGTGAGTTTTGTTATGTCTGGCATGGGGTAAATAATGCCAAAGGTGACAGGAAGCTGTCCTTGCCCTTACGCAGCTTGCCCAGCAGTTCTTGGTAGGCATGGGCAGGAAGAGATTTCTTGAAACCGTAAGAGAGAGGCACTCAAGCAGCCCCACCCCTAGCCCGCTGCATTTGGGACGCTATGCTTGGAAATTAGAGCCCTGCAATGAGCAGGGAGGATATGGCAGTGACAGCGGGCTGTGCTCACGTCCCTGCCTGGCATGACGGGGTGTCCCAGGGCCTTCAGCTGTGGTCCTCTGAGGGCACCCAGCGCCAGGCTGCCTCTGGCAGGTGAGCCAGTAAGCTGAGAACCGCCACAGCTCTGCCCCCTCCAGCGATGCCAGGGCAGCCCAGCCCCCAATCCCACCAACCCAGTGTGCCCCACATACATATACCAGTGGATCCTGTGGTCACCAGACCTTGAAATCACTCCGACAACGAATTGTCAAAGACTTGTTCAAATTCACTGGAAGACCCCGCTATCCAGCCCTTCTTCTCTACAGTCCTTTGGGAATGAAAGAGAAACAATAGATTCGTTTCACAAAAATCATCACATTTACATATTTTTATCATGAGCTCAACGAATGATTTTAATTAAACCATTTTTAAAATGGGGAGAGAGGAAGAAAGGCAAGATAGTAAATATTTAACACCTAATCAAGGGGAGAGAAGCGTGATGCCGAAGCCCTCATTAAGCTGCGAGGGTGGAGGGTGGGTTTGCACGTGGCCTGGGTCGGAGCCCCCGCCCGGCCTGATCAGGGCAGTGACATGGGACCAGGCATCCTGACTGTTCCAGGGGACGGGGAGGGTGCCAGCTTGGTGGGATTACTGCCAACAGAGTCCGAAGACATGAGTGGGCCTCAAGGCCAACTCTGCAAAGGAACCACTTCCACCATGTCACTGTGGACAGTCCTTGCGTTGACGCAGCAAGGAACGCTCTGCTAATTCTGCAGGATGCCTGAGCGGGAATTCAGGGAGAAGGAGAATCTTGTCCAGAGTCTCACAGCCAGGACCTGGGCAGCTCGGCCTGCAGGCCCTGGCAGCGGGCCCCTGGCTGCTATGTTGTTTTATCCAATGTGAACTGTTCTAAAATTCAAGCCAAAGAAGAGGGTGCCTGAGTATCATGGGAGCTATTTCAACTACGGCTTCCATACCACCTTAAGGGAATATTTTGCAACGTGTGCTTGCAACTGCTTCCATCGGAAATGCAGCAACCGGAGCTGGAGAAGTGAGGGGCCAGGCCAGGTTCCCGCTGCCCAAGCCCTGGCTGCAGAAGGGGCCCTGCCAAGATATGGAAAAGCCCAGGGGGAGAGTTGCAGACTCCAAGCCTTGGGCGTCCCTGACGGCGGTCATCTTCAGGAGGATGCCTTGGCCTCACGCACTGCCAGGGCGACTGAATGCAGGAAACTAAGCCATGATGTAGGAGATGGGGCTCAACCTGAAGCACAGTCCTCCCAGCGCTGTGCCGCGGGCTCCTCCGTTGAGATAATTACGCGGCTTCTCCTGCAATCAGTGCTGAGAGCGCTGCTCCTCCCAAATTAGCTCCCCTTATGCAGTAATTTCTGGTTGATGGCACTGAATTGCTGCAAAAAAAAAAAAAAAAAAAAAATTATCTGTGCATGCATGTGTGCCTGCATGCATGTGTATGTGTGGCTGTGCGCACATACGTGTGTGTGTGTGTGTGTGTGTGTGTGTGTGTGTGTGTGTGGTGATGAGATACTGAACCCATAGCCTCAGGAGACTAACATGCAAGGACATTGGATACGTGTCTCAAATGTATCTGGATTTCATTCCAATGAATAATATAATTTTCTTTTTCTGCCTCTCACCCTCCCCTTTTCCATCATCCCCTTCCTTGCAGCCTGCCTCCTTTCCTTCTTCCCTCCCTCCCTCTCTTTCCCTCCCTTGCTTTCTTCCTTTCTTCCTTCCTTGCACCTCTCCCTGTCTCTGTCCGCACCTCCTCCTTTACTCCACTTTCTCCTGCTTCTCTTCCTTTTACTTATATCACTCTCTGTTATTTTCTGAAACAAAGAGGAGGGACTCTTTTTTTTCTTAAAAAAGACATCTTTTATTGGGCAGCGGCCTCGGGTGGGCCAAGGGCCCTCACGGCACAGCTTGTTCATCGGCACTGCCACCAGAGCCCCTAGGCTACATTACATCTGGAAGCCCTGTGGGCTACAGAAAGGCTCAGTAGGCAGGGCATCCGAGGTGTCATCTTCCCTTGCTGGCTGGCTGTTGGCTAGCCACACTCTCCCAGTGTTCTGCCATCATCTAGAAGCTGGTTGTCCTGCTACAGCTTCTGCTCATCAGGCAGCCGCTTGAGGATGCCAATGATGTGCTTCAGCTCCAACACGGTGCTCGACTCCTTGGCATCCGTGAAGATGGTGGTCTGGGCACCAGATCATGAGGAACACGTGCATTTCTCACTCAAGCACTGGCACCAAAGAGGATGGACTCTTATCCTCACTGCAGGGTTCTATGAGGACCCTCTCTCCTGAGGCCCCAGCATAAGTCACGTGTAGCCTTATCATTGTCACTATTGTCACTGAGTCCTCCTGTGGAAAGTGTCAACCACGCTCATGAGTGCTCTAGCCCCACCCCCATCTCAGTCCAAGTTTCCACCAGCTCGGGCCCCATTCAGCAGGTGGGCATGGGGGGAAGGGGCAGAGCATCCCTAAACCAATTCTTCTGAAATACCCTTTGGGGAACCTTTGCTCTTTGCCGCTTTCCACCACCCTGAACCGCTGCCCTCTCTTCACAGTCTGCTGCCCTCTGCAGTGTGCTGCTCTGCCTTAGAGCCAGCTGAGTATGGACTGAAACTTCCACTAAATGTGAGCTAAATAAATATTTCCTTCCTTAATTTTAGATGTCAGGTATTTCGTCCCAGCAATAAGAGAAGAGTAACTAAGGTCTACTGTGCCAGCCTCCTGGTCCAGCAATGGATTTTGGTTCTGTAAGATGCCATCATTGGAGCTGAAGGGCCTCTGCACTGTTTCTTGCAATTTCTATGTGAGTCTAAACTTATTTTAAAATAAATCATTTGTATAAAAATGGGGAAGAAGGAAAAAAGGAAGGAGGGAAGTCCTTATGTACAAAATGGAGCTCAATTCTGGGCTCAGGCCCTGTTAAGAAAATAACTAAGCGAACATCTGGCAATGCTGAGAGCTTGAATATTACAAGGAGATGGACGGCTGCTGACCACCGTCTCAGCTCCTCTGCAGGCTGTCTGGCCTTTCTGCCCACACCCACTGACTGCCCACGGTGTTCTTTGACCGTAAAAACCGTAAAAACAATCAACTTAAGACAACTATATTTCCACATGACTGACCTACCCCTAGAACCTCCATAGAAACATGGACATATGCATCAAAAGCTTGAGGTCATGTAGGCCTAAGGACAACCACATCAGAGAAGCCAGGTGGATCCCTGTCTTTCAGATGAAGGGACTCAGATGAGCCAAGACACAACTGTGGCCAAGGTCCTCTACGATTTGTTCCATTGCTTCTCCAGTCACACCTGGGTCTGCCAGAGGCCACAGCTGTGGATGCACAGACCAGGCACGAGCAACTGGAGTGACACAGGGACACTGCCATCCTCGAGGCTCCTCCAGCCTTGTGCTCTGTGGACAGAAGGCCCTGTTGAGCACTCACATGGGCAGAGCCTCTTCTGATGGGAACTGGCTGGGGCATCTGTGTGCCTTGGATCTATGTCTGGAGTTTGCTTCTGCTTATGGTTTCCTTTCAGAATGAATATGCATAAGATTTTAAAAAATCACAGGAAGGTAGAGCTGATTGCAAGTGTGTGATGACCAAGGCCTGTAAGAAAGTGGCCCAGAGAACACGGCATTCTGGGAATATCTAGAAGTCAAGACATAACATTCCATGTAGAAAGAAGACCAGCAGAAGCACAAAGGTGTGGCTAAGTTTAGTCATGTGTGTGCATGTGTGCACATGTGTGTGTGCATGCGAGTGAGTACATCAGGGACAAATATAGTAGCACCCTTTCCCACCAATGGGGCAGCAGGGCCTGTCAAGTGGGGAATGTGGATGTGTGCAGGTTGCGTCTCTCCATCTGCAGACCCCAGTCCCTTTGGTGGGGTTATTGAGCAGGACAGGATGCAGCCCAGAAGTAGACTGTCTGTGTCCTTTTAATCAGTGTTTTGAAAATTAGCATTTCCTTTGAAAACACACAGCCTTGGGGCAAAACTAGATGATATCTACCTCAGTTGCTTGATGGAGGTGAAGGGGAAGAAAGAAATCAAGAACAAAATAGTGATGACATTATTAGAGGAGTGAAAGAAATGAGAGGAAGGAGAGAGTGCCAAGCTTGGGGGACCCATGTGTATAACCCCAGCACTCAGGGAGACCAAGGCAGGAAAATCACAAGTTTGAGTTCATCCTGGACCACTTAGTGAGACCCTGTCTCAAAACAAAATATAAAATATAACACAAATGTCTTAGTTACTTTTTACTCATTGCTGGAACAAATACCCGACACTCAAAATGAAGGAAGGAAAGGTTTATTTAGCTCACAGTTGCTGGAGGTTTTAGTCCATATTTGGCTGGCCCCAGGCTGAGTGGAACAGGGCAGAGAGCATCCAGTTTATGGTGGCAGAACAGCAACAATCACAACAGAGGCAACCAACCAACCAGGGCACAGAGAGCAACAGCGTGAGTCTATCTCTCTGTGTTTCTTTATATAACATTCAGGTTCTCTGCTTTAGGATATCTGCCCTAGACCACATCCATAATCCCAGAAGGACTCAGACCCATAATCCCATCAGGACTAAAGCACATAATCCCAGTGGATCATGAGTCAAGTCTCAAACTCTAGAAGTCCCCACCCCATGATTGCACGAGGCTTTGGGGAACAACTAGACATAAACCATAACATTCTGCCCTTGAACCCCCAAAGTCCCATGCACATCCCTTGTACAAAAGACATTTTAGTCCATACTAAGAGTTGCCAAAGTAACAACAGTTTCAGCATTGATGAAAAGTTCAAGTCCCAAGTCTCCTCCAAGATCCAACGCAAACTCTCCACTGTGAGCTCCTGTACAAAAGAAGAATTAAACACATCCAACATTCAAAGGCACAAGATAAACATTACCATTCCAAAAATTGTAAACAGGGGAACACAAAACACTGGGACCAACACAAGCCCAAAATCCAGCAGGGCAAACATAAAATCCCATAGTTCCAACTGGAACATCCAAAGTAATCTATGCTGAGTTGTGAGCTCCAAAGGCCTTACACAGCTCCACCCCTACGGTACACTTGGTGGTAGTTCTCATGGCTTTTGTCTTAGACCAGCTTTGTTCCCCCTTTGCAGTTTCCCTTAGATGATCCATGTGTCTGGCTTTTCCAAACTTCTGGAGTTTCCACTGAATAGGTTCCTCACTCTCTGCTTCACACACTGCCCTCTCAGGAGCACACTGCCTGGCCTCCCAAGCCTTCTTCTGAAATCCAGGTGAAAGCCTTCTTAACCTAATAACTGCATTATGAATGTGCCTAAAACCAATGTCACAAGGATGATGCTAAGGTCTGCTGCCAGCTGGAGCAGTAGCCAGCTTGCTTCTCTCTTGGTTGTAGGGGTGGAGTGCCTGGATTGATGAATACTCTGACCTTGATTCTGAGGAACAAACTCTCCATGCCGTCACCATTTTGGAACCTGGTTGTTGTTATGCAAGATCCATGCCCTGCCCAATGGAAGCATAGGGTGTAGGCCCTGTGTGAGCTTCAACTTGGGTACTGGATGGCAGCTCAGCACAAAACTAAAACTTGTCTGAAGTCCATTTTTATAACACTGCTTCTGTTGGTTCCTTTCCCTTCCTCAATCACAGCATGTATGACATGGTACCCAAGGAAGCTGAGACAGGCTCCAACATCTTGGGGCCTTGATCTAATATAAGGCTTCTCTTTTCTTTCCTTTTTCTTTTCCCTCCTTTTCCTTTCTCTCCTTCTCTAGTCTCCTCTCCTCTCCTCCCTTCTCTTCTTTTCTATCCCCTCCCCTCCTTTTCTCTTCTCTCCTCTCCTCTCTTCCCCTCCCTTCCCCTTCCCTCCTCTTCTCTTCTCTTCTCTTCTCTTCTCTTCTCTTCTCTTCTCTTCTCTTCTCTTCTCTTGTCTTCTTCTCTGTTCCTTCGTGGGGAGAATGAAAGCTTCCTGTGCAGCCTACCTGGATGGGGCAGCCATTGTTTCTGTCCTGCTCTGTTGGTGGCACCAGTCATGTGGTCACCAACTGGTCACCAGCGAGTGCAAACCCTCGCTGAGGGTGAGCTTCCTGCCCAGGGAAAAGTGGATGTGTGTCTTGGGGAGTGCATAACTATCTTGGCAGCCCTCCCACCACCACCGCGCACACACAGGCCTATGCTGACTGGACACAAGAATTCACCTTTCCCATTGGGAAGCTGAAGTTTGAAGGACAGCCCCTTCTCCCATCACCAACAGGGTTACCTCTCCTAAGAGTGCCCCCACTCCTCTTCCTGACTGCCTCAGGCTGCCCTGCCTCTCCCTCCACTGTGTCAGAGTGGCCATCTGCCACATTACTATAGTGTGCTTCAGCCTCCACTCAGCAAACCAGCCAGAAGTCCCAAGATAAGATCGCAATGTAAACTAGATGTAACCTGAGAGGGGTAGGCAAAGCCCGTGCCCTTGCTCATCCTGCACCTGTCCTTTCTCCTTCCTCACATCAAGGAATGGCATCCACCCATGTACTGGTGAGAAGAAGAGAGCCGTCGAATAGCCCCTCGATGAGCGAGTGGAGCATCATGGCCCAGCTACCTGAGAGGCTCCAACCATGGCACTCTTATACACAGGCTGGGGCTGTCTCCCTTGAATGTCTAGAAATATCTTTAGAAAAAAGCCTAATTACATTTTCTTGGTAAAACATTAAGTGAATTGCTTGGAATAATACAGTTTCTCAGTCTGTGATTGATTTAAGACCCAAATATAGTGCGTGCTTGCACCTGCAGGTGGGAGGAGAGGAGGCCTTATGAACAATGCCAGGAAAGAAGGCCAATGGGATGCCTAACACAGAATAAAAGGAAACCAGGAGCCAGGACCAAGCATAATGCCGAGACATCCAGAACTCTAAATTCTGAGGTGCTGTGGGAACGGCAGCTCTGCGCCCAATAATTCCAGATGTTATCGCTAGGAAGCTAGTTCTGCCCATTTTGATGCCAAGAGCCCCCTGTTCAGGAAGAAAACACACTTCATTGTTGATTTTCCTATTCTGAGATTGTTTACCTCACAGAGAGCCAGCCTGGGTTTGAAGGCACAGGCTGAGGAGGGGCCTGAAGCTCAGGTCAAGGAGCTCACATCACTACTGCCTTGAACATGCGCTGATCCTTACCTGCAGGCCAGCCTCCAGCCACCAGCCCTGGGAAGGCCTCCTGCGTGTCCCTCTGCCCTGGGCCCTGCCCATGGAACTCCAAAGCTGCACATTCCCTTTGGATCTCAAACCAGGCTGCCTCTCTGCCCTCCCCCATCCATCTCTAAGGGACAATCTCCTTGCTGCGGGTCTCCTTGTCACCTTCCACCTGTTGACACAGTGGAACCTTAGAGGTTATTTTCTATGGTAAATCTGATGAGGCCATCCATAAATGGCTCAATGGTTTCTTAGTCCTCTTAGCCTGAAGTAGGATGATCACACACCCCAGTTCTTCCTGAACAGTCAGGATAGGCCTGCAGTCCCAGCATTCTCATGAATGGCCCCTAGCTCCAAAGGGCCAGCAGAATCACAAATATCATGACCACCCCAGGAGGAGAAACTTGAGGCAGGGTTTGGCTATACCATGTAAGCTGCTCTTGAACTCACCATGTGGTCCAGGCTGGCCTTGAACTCCTGCCAATCCTCTTGCCTCTGCATCTGAAGTGCTGGGATTCCAACACATGCACCATCACACCCTGCTAATGCTGTCCCTTGAACTTGTTAAATCAGGCCTGACATAAAAAATCAGTGCCATAGTAAAACTTGGACCCCAATGGTCAACTTGTTAGTGGGCTAGGAGGTCAAAGAATGGATAGATGGCTGGTGCCATCTGCCAGCCCTGACCAGGGATTGGCCACACCGCTGGAAAGCTGAGACACTGCAGGAGAGCCCAGAGCTATTTTACTGCTTTGTTAGAGAATGCATTGAGCCAGATGCAAATGGCATTGGTCCCAGAATGTGACCTCCCGTGTGTGCTGCCAGGGGGGCTTCCAAGTCAGCAACGCTGAGCACCAGTCGGCCCTGGGAAAGCTGACTGAATCAGCGACATCTGTCCTTGTCTTTCCCTCGCACTTCGCAGTCATCCATCCCTCAGGCTCTGCATTGTCAGTCAAAGTAAGGCAGTGCTGACCTCTAGCCTTTCTGTGGCAGGTGAGTCCAGTGCTATTTTATGCCTATTGCAGAAAAGCTGCTCATAGCGGTGTGTGTGCTGTGTACTCCCCCATAGTGTCCACCCATAGCATTCTCTTCTTCATGACCATAGCCTTGCTCTTCAAAGGCATCGCCAACCTTTACACTGCACAAATGTGACAATAAGGCATGTGTGTAGATGGCCTTTATTATTAGCCACAGCATGTCAGTCACTTATTTTACATTTGAAACAGAAATTGCTAAAGCCAACAGAAAGGATATGAAACAAATCACTAATACTTAAAATAATATAACAATCAATAGCATCATTATTATTGTCTATAATAGTAATAAAACACTAATAGTGTCCAGAGAAAGGTCAAGACCTTCTTTCTGTCCCCCTGAATTCTGAGGTTCTGTGTAATTGAGGCCACTGTCCTATGTACCTGGCACTTATGTACCTTGCCTCAGTCTTCAGAGAGTTGCTCAGTGGACAGGTCTTATGTCCCCAAGAATGGCCCAAAGCAGAGAGCAGAAGGAACAAGGCAGGCTGAGCGAGGCCCAGTAATCCAAGTCAAGGATCTTGGGTTCTGTGAGAAGACAGGCACTAAATGTCCACCAAAAAATGCTAAGTCAGGTGTCAGTTTTCATATGAAGATTCTAGAAGGGAGATTTTGGGGTGAGTGCCTGGGGGAAGACTGTGTCTTCGATCTTTGTGGACCATGCAAGCTCGCACACCTCTACTTGGTATCTCTTGCTGTCTGTATTCCACCACTTGCGCTGGGAGAGAAGAAGGGAGGAGCCCAGCTTCATGGCTAAGGACACAGCCCTAACAGAGGCCCACAAGAAACCGTGTCACTGTGGGAATGAACAGGAGTGGGCAACCACAGCCAATGGTTGGGAGAAAAGCATGGTGGGGGAGCATCATGAATTTTATATTTATTAATAATCCAGTAAAATGAATGAAACAGAATAAAGTGTGCTAGATATACGCATTTTCACTTCAGAAAAAAAAAATCAGTTTAGTACCAAATCTTTCCTTGACATTTCCCAAATCTCCTTGTAGCTCAGTTCTGTGTTCTTTTGTGATGGTAACTGGAGAAAGCCATGCAGAGGTCTTCTAGAGATCCGGGAGGCCACCCTTCCCACACCTGAGGAGGACGGCATTGCAAAATGTCAAATCTTCTTTTCCTTTACTGTGAGCTGGAAGGTGTGAGCCTGGGCTTCAAGACTGTGCCCACAGTTTAACTGTCCTGGCTCCACTGGCTCTGCTGGCTCCCCCAGTGCTCTCACCCTCTTAGGGCATCTTCCAGGGCCCCCTCCCTGACCATTACACTTGGATCTCCTTTTAGTGATTTCAGTTTACATGGGAGAAAGCCCTGAAGTTCATTTCTCCATCAGCATTGTCTCAGTTACTCTTTTCTCATTGTTGCAACAAATAACTGACACCTAAAATGAAGGAAAGAAGGGTTTATTGAGCTTACAGTTACTGAGGGTTTCAGTCCATACTCAGCTGGCTGCAAGGCAGACTGGCACATGGCAAACAGCAGCAGTTTATGGTGGTGGAACAGCAACAACGGCAACAGAGAGAGAGTCTATCTCTCTGTCTCTCTTATATTGTATTCAGGCTATCTGCCTCAGGCCACACCCATAACCCCAGCAGTACTCAGACCCATAATCTCATACTTGGATTACCCATAATTCCAGTGGATCATGAGTTAATCTCAAACTCTAGAAATTCCCATCCATGACTGCATGAGGCTTTGGAGAGACAACTAGACACAACCCATAATAAGCATTTTCCTTTAATTCAGCCATTTAAAATCATCAATAATATTTTGGTGATTCTCAAGTAATATTCCAAGGCTACAAAAAGTTAAAGACTACGAGGAAAGCTATATGAGGTATCCCTAAAGAACCCACCTGTGTACATACCACAAAAACTACATAGACATAAGCCCACTAGCAGATCAAGATGCCTGAAATGAAACTGGATCTGTCATCAAGTCACGACACTACACTTTCCAATCTCCAGAATAATCTTCTTTCACTGGAAAAAGTTACTACATATGTGATGTTTATAGAACCCCAGTTCAATCTGTAACTCCGTGATACTCACGAGAAACATGTCAGGTCTTGTCTACATTGCTCCATGACTGATTTTCTACTAGGACGTGGGATGGCACAGAGGCGCAGTGGAGCACTGGACCCATCATTGTATGGCTGGGTCTAGATGACTCACAGAGTCTCGTGCAGTCACAGCTTTGGAGTTTTCAGCGTTGGCTGGATCTAGAGTGTGGGACTCTGGGATTGATTCATGATGCTTTCTGGGATCAAGCGCACTAGAGTGGAGTGTGAGTGTGCTCCACCCAAGTAGCCTGGGTAAGATACAAGAGCTGGAAAGAGCTGCCCCCGTCCTTTGCTTTCTTGCTTGGCTGCCTTCCACACATCATGAACTGCTTCTCCTTTATAATAACTGTCTGCCTTTGGATTCAGCTGATTATGGATGCAAATGCCTTAAATGTGAACTAAATAAAACTTTTCCCCTCTAACTTTGGTGTGTAGAATTTTGTTTTAGCAATGAGAAAAAAAAAAGTAAGACAGAATTTAACATGTTAGGTTTAATTAAGAGCTTGTCTTTGTATCTGGAGAGTAGTTTAAAGCCATTTGTCTGGTTGTCAAGTTTACAAGGGGTGGATGGTGATAGTTGATTGATTGTATCAATTTGAATTAAAAAAAAACTCAACTATATTGGCTCAGCAATAGGGCAGCTTGTCACCTCAATGGTATAAAGGGGAAATAAAGAAGGATTGATATGCTTCTGCTTCCACAGAGGGGTTCCAGTTGTTAGCTTCTGCTTGGACACCTCCTGGCTTTCAGTGCAGACTCTTTAGCTTCCTAAGCATCATTTTTAGCCCTCCGGCATAGACTTTTCAGTTTTCCACTGTAGGCCTATCAGCCTCCTGATACAGACTTGAATGGAACATTGCAGTGAGCTCCAGACCTGTGACTGAAATCTTTGGGCTCCTTCATTTAGCCAGGTTCTCTGAACCCTTTGTCATTCAACTCTGTGGATGGCCATTGTAAACCAATGTTTTAAGTCCTTATATAACTGTGTGTCTTGTGTTATATCTCTTTCTCTGGAAAGCACTGACTGATGGAATCATATATCAGCTGGGTGATCCTAAGTACAGCAATGGACAGGCCTCAGCACCAGTTTCCATACCTGCCAGGAGGAGCAAAGGGGTCCTCCTGTTCCAAGAGTACAAGAAAGTGTGCATTGATCATATGCAGTTGAGTGCACTGCAGTGTGGCAGAAAGTCATCCAGTGTTACTTCCCTTTCTTTGGGAAAAGCTGTTCCAATGATGTAAAGCCTTGGGGATGCTGTCAATGCCTATGGAAGAAATCGTGAAAGAAGCATGGAAGTCAATTGAAGAGAAATAAGTGTAAGTTACAAAGAGCATCATTTCTAGGATTTGTAGCCCCACTGATACTGTTAGTCTTAAATTTTAAAGTAAAGCTTATGGATCAGGTTCTGAAAAAAAAGTGAGTATGCAGACTCATTCAATTTCAGTGTAACCTGCAATTGTCTATACCTTGACCTAACAATTCTCCAAAAAATCTGGATAATTATGAAGGCCCAGTTGCAGACAATAGAATACTTAACTGGGCTAGCAAAACACCAAAGAGTGACTGGCCAAGGACCCCAGGGAGACAGCATAATCACAAGTTGGATAAGGCTTTGTCCTGGGTCATAGTGGGCAGCTGGTCAACACCCAGATTCTGAATTCTCTCTGCCTCTCTCCTCCCTCACCCTCTCCCCTCCATCCATTTCCCATTCACTTCACGCCTCTGCCCCCTGGATCTTCCTCTGTAGGCTTGTCCTGATGGCTCCCATGGGGTGACCAGTAGCTCCCAGGGTCACACATTTTCCCTCACTTTTCAGAGGCAAACAATTTGCTTCTGAATTGTGAATGGAGCCAAGCCTCATTGTCCCTGCTTGGCTGAGCAGTATGGTGTGACCCTTTCTGGTCTAGATTTGTCACTATGACCACAGAGTGGAACACACTGTTTGTGCTAAGCTACTAAATAGCCCATTGCAGAAATTAGAGTAGAACCTACCCTAGCAAGGCCACATGCTGAGAAAGATGTGGCAATCCTAGACTGGGTAGAGAGGGGCACTCATGGCAGAAATGTGGGCTCTCACATATATCCACCTAGAGCCTCAGAATGTGCTCTTACTTGGCATAAGAGCCATCATAAATATAACTGATGTAAGACTCAAGAGAAAAGACCATTTTGGATTAGCATGACCCTAAATCCAATGACACATCTTCCTTATAAGCGATAGAAAAGAAGATGGTGACACACAAGAGAAGACCACAGAAAAGTGGGGGCACAGACTAGACTGGAGCCACAAGCCCAGCAAGGCCTCAGCCCACCAAAAGATGGAAGAGATTGAGAACGGATCCTTGTAAGAGCCTTTCATGGGATCACAGCCCTGGTAGCCCTCTGATTTCAGTCATCTCCTCCAGACCTCCAAGACAATGAATATCTATGGCTTTAGGTCACCCAGTACGTGGTCAGCTGTGATGGCAAACTTAGGAAACTAAGATGGTAGGAATAGGGTTTGAGAGAGTCAGAGATGGGTTCAGGAACAGCCCATTTGCAGACCCTTAACAGGAGCACATGGAAGACCAGGAATGACTTAATCACCAAGCATGCAAGAGCAAGAGCACCTACATTATGCCCATCACTACCATGGTCTCTCTCTCTCTCTCTCTCTTTCTTTCTCTCTCTCTCTCTCTCTCTCTCTCTCTCTCTCT